>JARJLF010003249.1:0-20080 GCA_029378395.1 Mycena leptocephala | reverse complement strand
TTCCCCCTCCCCCATTTTGAAATTTGGGGGATTTCTGAGCATGATATCACGAACTTTCTGTCCACCCACCTCTTGCCCTGAACATATTCCTAATTAGGTACATGACTGGTTAGAACCAATTTATTAGCTTGAAGGGGTACACAATAAACAACAAAAGGCGGCGACTAAGTGAGTTGGAAGCGCTCCATGGATCCCACCGCCGACGCGGTCCCACCATTCGTCGGAAGTCTTGGCTTACTGTAGGGCAGATCACGAGGCCCGACTCGGAGGCGAGATGCTATATAAGCGACAAGGCTTGTACAACAGATTTGAGTGAAAGGGTCAGCTTTGAGACAGCGAGCGTCGGCGGCCGGGAAAATGGGGTGGAGACACGAAGGCGCTTCCGGTGCGGTCCGGGAGAAAGATGGAAAATACGGCGGAATCCGAGCGACGATAGAGAACTAAAATTGTGAAATCCATAAGCCCGAGACGCCCGAGCTTCGTTTGAACCTCCGAAAAATGCAAAGCAGCCGCCGGGTTCATTTTTTCGATCCGGCTGACAACTCAACCGATATGATATCGCTACAGTGGACGATCTTATGTCCGAGCTACTATTCTGATGGGACTCGCACTCCTTGTAATTAAACTCTTCATCTTGATCGTGGCTTTTCTTCTGACTGTTGAACAAGGTATATTTCTGCTCGGGGCGACCAAGTACCACGCCACTATGCGAGGTACTATTAAAATTGAACCTGGTGAATTATCGCCTCCACCAAAAAGGGAATCGCGGGTCTCTAGGAGAATGCGGCATGTCGGCAGGATGGGAAAAGTGACATGTGTCAATTACCTGTCACTAACTGCACTGCCTCTGCGCATCGCCTGCTTTCTGCCAGCTCACATCCTGCACGGACACGATGGTCGACGCAGAGAAAGGGTTGGCGTCCCCCAGAAAAGGTGTGCCGCTTTATAATGAGAGAGGTCATATTCTGAGCCGGATCCAGGCAATGACCCAAGCGAGGAAGCCACGGCGGCCAAGCTCTGGGCGGTATACATCTCGGAGGCTGAGAAGTACGACAAAGCTTTGGTGGAGAGCTGGAAGAGCGATATGGAAGGAATGCTGATATTTGTGGGTCTCTGCATCCCAAAATACAAATTCCTGACATAAAACCTGTAGGCAGGTCTTTTCTCCGCGAGTTTGACGGCCTTTTTGATTGAGAGCTATAAGACATTGAATCCTGACTCTGGGGACATGACCATTACCCTTTTGTCCCAGATATCGCAGCAGCTCGCAGCGTCTGCGAACGGGACCCCATTCCAGATCACAGCACCTGCCAGATTTACCCCAGCACCAAGCTCTCTGGTGTGCAATGCCCTTTGGTTTATGAGTCTTGGCTTCAGTCTCAGCTGTGCTCTTATTGCGACCCTCCTGGAGCAATGGGCTCGAGACTTCCTCCACAAGGCTGACATGCGCTCAGCACCCATCATCCGTGCACGAGTGTTCTCCTACCTATACTATGGCCTCAAGCGATTCAATATGCACACAGTGGTGGAGATCATTCCACTCCTCCTCCATGCCTCTCTACTGTTCTTCTTTGGAGGCCTTGTTGCATTTCTCATCCCAGTGAACCTGACTATGACCATCATCACAGCCATCCTGCTTCTCATTCTTGTGGCTGTATATTCAGTCCTTACACTCCTCCCCTTGTGGTACATGGACAGTCCATATCGGACCCCCCTATCTGGTGCATTTTGGCGGCTGCTACGAGGCTTCCAGACACTCTGGAAGCATCACTATGTCATCAAGGATGGAGACCTCTCTGGTCCAGCCACACCACGGGATGAAAGCATGGTTGAAATCATGTTTCACACTGCCACCGAGATCTCCGATGAGCGACGTGCTCGTGATCGTCGAGCATTGGTGTGGACTATGAAATCTCTTGCTGACGAAACTGAACTGGAACCCTTTGTTGAGGCCATTCCTGACGTTCTTTGGGGTGTCACTATGCGACAAGAGGCATATGAAGACCACATTCTACATTTGGTTAAGAATCCTGAGGTTGACCTCCTTACCCGCATACTGCTTCTGCTCCAAAGCTGCAAAAGTGGGATTTTGCCTCCACCTGTCTGCATCCAACGTCGTATTACTTGTTATAAGGCTCTCTGGGCCATTGCCAGTCTCAGCAGACCCTCCCAATCTCCAGCGGATGTACCCCTTTTTGTGGAAGTTGGCGGATTTGAGCGTGTATTCAATGAATGGGTATATTGGGGGTCAGACCCTGAAACAGATGGATACATCCTCTCTACCTGGAAAATGATGGAATGGAGTGCATTCTGCTCTGCGCGGGGTCCCTTGATCAGAAACCAGAACTACCTTATGATCTGTGCTGATCAAGTGAAGAACGGTCAAAATCCAGACTTGACTTCAGTGATATCATTTGTGAGGAAGTATGAGTGTTTGTGCTCATACCAGGGTGACCTGTCCGCACCTGTCACCTCCTTGATTCCACAACTCACTGAATTCCTCGACACATTTCTGTCCAGCACTCCGTACCGCATCCTGGCAGAGTACCTTTCCTCATCTACTGAATCAAGTTCTCTTCCTTATCGCTGGGTTGAAACTCAAGCAATCATCACTGTGGATCCCAGTGTTCCGTTCTCGAATGTCCGGAAAGTGATTGAAGATTCCCTGGACAAATGTATATCGGCCCAACTCCACAAATTAAACCCCAGTCCAGAGAACGAAATACATTGGTGCAATAGCAACATGTCCCGGTTGCTCTTGCTCTGGAAACCACTGCCAGATGATGACAGAAATATTCCCTACACCATGATCCGGTTGCTGAATGAATGGGAGTCAGACGAATTGGAAGATATCTTGATCAGGGGAGGAATTGTAGGGTATTTATGGTCCAACTTCTCGGTGACCCTGACTGCGGAGCCATCTGCAAGAGGGGAATATCAGAAAGGTCCTTCTCAAGAGAGATCGCTAACTGCCCTGTGGCGTCTTGCCTCCTTGCAATTGTGGGAAGTTCAACCTCTCAATCTGCTTGACTCGGTTCTGGACGCGGTGCGGCAAACAGACACATTATTCACCCATATATCCAGTTCCATTATCCCGCTCCTTAAATTCAATATCTTGCTGACCATATCTCGCACCGATCCCCAAACCATGGGAGAACTGCGGGCCTCCTTCCAGCATCAAATATTCCCCGCAGACACCGACATACACATTCCGGATGAATTACCTCCGCAGCAACATGATGCTGGATCAGACTCACCCACAGCCCTCGTGACCGGTTACCTTCTCCAGAGGACGGCGGAAGCAAAAGTCGATTGTCTTGCGAAATTTCTCGAACACTGCAGTACCGACATCTTGCCCTATAAAGCGGTTGAAACACTGCGAAAAATCACCCAGATCAAACCAGTAGGACGCATCCACAGGGCTCACCAGAATCGCTTGCAAACAGTCTACACAGTGTCTTCACTGCAGGCTCTTTGCCCGAGCTGTCGAATGCAATTATGGAATCCGGCTGCTGGGACATCTATGCTGCTTACCCGGAGAAACCCAACAATGGCGACTGGACATTACCACGGCCCCTTGTTCCATGGCTAGATGACCCCGATTCGCGGCGAAAAATCTGTGCTGTGTTCACAGAGTACGAGAAGAAATTGCCAGACACCTTGACTCGCATTCGCAAGATCCTTGAGGGATTGGAGTTTTGGCATCCCGATTCCGGGGTACCGCATCCGGAAGCGGGTGGGACAGGAGAGCCAGTTGAGGGGATGGGACCCGGTGCAATGGTTAACCAGAATTCGCCTGCCCTCGATTCTGCTACCCTGCACGCCGCGGACAAGCGATATGAAGGCGGCGTCAGAGAACCAAGCACAGGAGAACAGTAAGATCCGGGGCAGGCGTTGGTGAAATCTACATCGAGTAAACCCAGTTCAATGTCGGCCAGTAGCTATATCTCAACAACCACAGTTGTCGTATCAGATCCCATATAATTTTTTGCCCATGTGCATTACATTCTAGAGCGACGTGTTCAAGGGATTCAGTAACTTGACAGTGATGGCATCGCCCCCATAATTCTAATGTTTGTATATGAGACCAGAAATCTCCCACCCTGAATGCATTATGTAGGCATTTCCAATAGAACTCTCGTGTTAATCTCAAGTTAATCTTTGGAATGTTGTTACCCGGATTGATCTCCAAATAGTCTCGTCGGAAGGTGTATACTTGGATATTTCTTGGACTGAACAACGGATACGGTCAAGATTTCAGTCTCCTACCCAACCTCACTTACGAGGTCGGGAAGACAGAGTAGCGGTATTTATCAGTGGAATCCCAATAGAAAGAACAAATCCGTGATGGCCCATCAATACATCAGTTCTAGGCTCCTTAAATAGGGCAAGCGATAAAAAATCAGAAGAGGGGCATATCAGGAGTGGCATATTTTTCTCAGTGTTCTGCAGTACCACAAGTAGGCTTCCCAACAACGCCGCTGAAAATGAATGCGGCATATCCTGACGATCAAAAGTTCGGTTCCAGATCGCGCTCTTTTCAAAGAGCTCCGTTTCGATCTTGATCATCACCCTAGTACGTGGATCAAATTCACCAGGATGTAAAATCTGTGCATGTAAAAAGACTGTCATGAGGCTTTGCGCTTGTCCGCCTAATCTATACCTCCTCGCTGGAATGGTATCGAGTGATTCCTCAACAGCGAAAATTCTGAACCCCCTATTCATGTTGGTCAGGGTGAAGTTAGGGTCAAAGACCATAGTTTCCAGAGCCTGTCCGTTCAATTGCAGCTTCTGGTTTGTCAGCATGAGCTCTTCGGATAAATCAAGATTTTCCATAGTGGGATTCCACTTAGGCATAATGCTGTCTATCAACATTTTTGCGGTTTCAACACAGTTTCCTGGGTTCTCACAACCGAACAGTATTCGGTCTTGATGACACAAGGAGCAGCCACAGTTCCTACGGCCAATGCCTGAGGGATTCACTTGCTGTGGTTCTCTAATCACTATTGTTCGGCGGCGTGCAATACTAGCGGTGTCACGGACCGTTCAGACGCGATGGTTCAATCTGAGACACGTTGCAGCATCGTTTCGGCACACTTGCTTATACAGACTCTTGTTGGTTGCGGGATGTTTCTACATGGGCATTGCTAACTTCACCCCATTAGTCACTAGAGCTCTTTTGCAAGGGACGTAAAATGAATTTTCTACATTAAGTCCCAGATTATTTTACATTGTGGAGCTGAGAATTTACATTATCTTTTGGTTGTCTGACTGTATTTTGGGGTAGCGTTTCCATTGTGGAGCAAGTGTTTGCATCAAGTTCGCTTAGTTTTTCAGCCTATTTTTGTTTTACATTAGTTGCAAAAGAGCTCTATTGACAGGCTCGTAAATTTCAAGTTATACTTCCGTGCCGCAACTATCATCCGTTTGATGTCCTCCGGCAAAGGAGTTCTTTGCGATATCGGAAGATATATGTCTTGAAAAAAGACATCGAAGAATTGTCCAGGACGTAAATTGAGATAGCTTGTCTTTAGAAATTTCTGTAAAATAGTCAACAAAGTAGCACCAGAAAGCTCGTTCCGGGCCGTGGTTCAGGTACAATTGTAAGTTCCATAGATCAATTGCCTCGTTTAGTGCAGGTAGATCAAGAATCTGTTTCCGCCCTCAGCAATGTCAAGCATCATAGTTCTGTGTGTGACTCTAGCCTTTGTTCCATCCCAAAGAAAAGCATGCTCCGCTCTTATCAATGTTTCCTCAATATCTCTGGGCACTCCTTGTACTCTCGTTAAATATTCAGTTCTGCCTCCGATGACCATGTTAATTATGTGCCGTTTGCCCTCAAGTGTTGGCATTGTGGCACTCCACCTCTCGAGGTCTGCAGAGATTTTATCTAGCACTACTGGCCATGGTGTAATGTATTGGATTCCATTTCCAATCCAAGCTCCCAACATCCGGCAGGTTTGTCCATCCGGGATTATTCTCAAGTTCTCTTCAATGTGCGTTGTTGTTTTCAATTCAATTCAAATTCCATTATAGTGCTGCGGGCCCTTGGGGCCCATGTCGCACTTTGACTGAGTACAGGAATGTATCTAGCTGGCATAAAGGAAGTCGTAGGTAAGTGGCGTTCTCGTAGGGAGAGGGCAGAGGTATACGGAGAGGGAGGTATGACGAACCTATGTATGGTTGTGGTTGTGGCGTTGATAAAAGGAAACTCGGTATGCTAATAATATCTAGTGGGGTAAGAAAGTAAGTAAAGTAGGGGAAAGGGATCCAGAGGGCGTAACGGGGGAATCGACCTGTGTCGCGTACAAAGGCGAGGACGGGGGCAGCGTCGTGCTTGGTGGAGATGAGGCGGTGGAGGGAGAGGCGGGCGGTGCCGACGCGCATGATGAGGGCGAGGCGTTGGGCGCGGTATCCGGGGCAAGTGAGGAGGAAATGGGGTACGGGACTCGGGGACGGCGCAACGGGGGCACAGGGGGGATGGCGCGAGTTAGAATCGGTGGAGGAAAGCGTTCAACCCGATGTGGCCTACGCGCAGCTGGGTGAGCATGCTGCACTGCGGTCGGCTCAGCCCTTTGTACAGCCTCGAGATGGTTTTGGACGGGAGCGCGAAGTCGAATGCTGCAATGCGGTGGTGCCTCGGGGAGGTGACCCATTCGTCTTGCTAGCGCGCCGCGAACGCTTTGGTGCCGGATGCGATGGTCGCCGCCCTGCTAATCGGAAGTGGGGACTCGAAGAGCTTGATCCGCGAGGAGAGGGGGGATGAGCTTCCTCGCGCGGCATCCTTTGCGCATGCGTCGACGGTCTCGTTGCCCGCGATGCCGACGTGTGCCGGGACCCAGCGGATCCGGACTTTGAGGGTGCGTCGGGCTCGGCAGAGGCGAGCGAGCTGGGCGTGGAAAGCGGCGAGGAGGTATTGCCCAGTTTAGGGGGAGGAGAGGGCTGTGATGGCTGGTTGGCAGTCCATGAACACGTCCACGCCGGTAAGGCGGGGCGTGCCCGCGACAATGTCGAGAGCTAGTATCGCGCCGCAGACCTCCGCCTCGAAGACGGTGTGCTCACCGTCAGTGCCCAGGTGTCTCGTACGCAGCTCTCCCATCTCTCCGCGTTTCATCGCCGCCGCAGCCGCCCCTACCCCTCCCTCGAAGCCCGAGCCGTCTGTGAACACGCAGAACCCGTCTCCTGCTACGATCTTTTTCCACTTTCGCACGGGCCTTGTCCTTCGAGTCAGCGATGTGGGTGGAGAGCGCACCCGCCGGAAGCGGGGCGAGTCGTCGCTGAGGGTCGATGGTCTCGAATTCCGAGCGGAAGAGAGGGAAAGCGGAGATAAGGTGGTGGATCGGGGAACGGTGAAAGCGGGGGACGTTGCGGCACCGCAGGAACGCGTGGCAGATGGGTTGGAGGGGAGGGAGACGAGGCGAGCGCCAGGGTTGAAGGCGGAGCGATTGAGGCGGATGTGGACTGTGAGGACGTGTGAAAGTCGAGCGTGTCCGTAGCCGAGGTACGTAAGGCTCCGGTGATTAACTTACACGCCTGCGCTGCACTTTCCCAACGCTTTTGCGACCCAAACCGCTCCCGCTCGTCTCGGCCTACCCTCGTCGTCACCGGCGGTACCAACCGGCGCGCGTACTCCATCCTTGGGACTACGGTCGACTGGAACAGTTGGCGCGTATAGCATGGGGAGGCCGAAGTGGGGAGGAGATGCGGGTGAGTGCGAGGACCGCCTTGGTGCCGCGGCGCTGGGCTAATTCGCGTGATTGCGGAAGATGAGTTTGTGATCCAGCATGACGCCCAGGAGCTTGACCGTCTCGGTGGGCTTCACGCAGTGTTGCCGATTTTCATCGGCGTGGGTGGTAGTGGGTGCGGTGACGGCGGGAGAGAGGAAGTGGATAAGCTGGATTTAGGTAGGTCGAATTTCAGCCCGAGGCGGAGGAGGCGGGGAGGGCAACGTCGCGCATGTGTTCATGTAGAATGCCAGGGTTTCATTCACTGTCCACCCAGTCTCCAGTCGCGTGTTGCCGTCGATATACCCGACCGTGTCCCCGCCGCGGAGTAGCTCGTCGGCGTAGATGAGGTACAGCAGCGCACTGAGCGGTGAGCCTTAGGGAGGCCGTTGGGTACCGCGCAGGGGTCGGAGACGTGGTCGTCAAGACCAGGCGCGTGCTGCGGCCGTTGAGGAAGCGCACGCGAGCCGTCGGGACGCGCTTGCGCTGCAGGGAAAGGACGAGGTGATCATGACTCATAGAGGGAAAGGCCTGGGAGACGTCCATGAGCAGCATGCTTGCTACCTTGCCTACGCGCCACGCGTCTCTGATGCGTTGCACGAGGAGGAGCAGTGCGTCAACGACGCATCGCCCCGGCGGCCTCCAAATTGGTTCGGGGAGAGCAGCCCATGTCTCTCGAACCCGTAAAGCCATTCCGTCACCACCGATTCAATGACCTTCCCGAGGCATTCCTCCCGCAATGGGATGGTGAGCGCCGGGAACGGTGTAGTCGCTCTTCCCAGGCTTGCGTAGGGCGATGGTGAGGAAGATCCGCCACGATGAGGGGAAGTGGCCGATACGCAGGCCTGCCTCAAGAACGTTAAGGAGGATGGGGGCGAGTACGACATTAGCCGACTTGATTGCGATATTGTGGATGCCCGACGGGCCTGGGCGAGCTTGGCGATGGCGCGATAGTTGTCGTCAATGGTGAAGCTCGGGCCGGAGAGGGGCTCAGGGAGAGGTTCGTCAGGGTCGGGGGAGGGAGGTCGGGTTTGGGGGAGGAACTTCTCGTGCAGCACCTTCGTCTTCTCCGCCGGCGTCGTCGCGACGGAGCCGTCGGGGGCGATGAGGTCAGGGATACGCGAGAGGGTGGACAAGCTCTTGGGATCGAGCGCGTACTTGGCCGCCTGCCAGATGTTTGCCGCCCGGGAGCTCGTTGATATACTCACGCCAATGCGAGCACTTTGCGCGGCGTATGGAGGAGTGATATCGATTCTTCGCAGCCCGCATCTCACCCCAGCTCGGGTCTGCTGGGTTGTGTTTTGCGATGGCTCAGTGAGCGACACCGTAAGCAAGGCGGAGCGCATTCGCCTCTCTCGTATCACCTTTGCACGATAGGAGGCTCGGCCGAAGGGTAGCAGAACCGTTTTGTGTTCGTTAAATTTGGCTGTTGATGCCGCGCACCAAAGACGTAGGATTTCCCAGAGTATTTCTAATGAGTCCTTCGAAGATAGATAGACAGTTGTATCGTCTGCAAAGAGCAAGACCACGAGATTTTCATCTTTTCCAGGTATTTTGACTCCTTGAAGGTCCGCCTTTCGGATTAAACAAGCTAAAGGTTCGATTGCCAGGTTGAATAGTAAACAGGAGAGTGGGTCTCCCTGCCTGACTCCACGAGCAACGATGGCTCACTAATTTCACCATTGATTATTACCACCGTCTCAGCATTGTTGTAGAGACTTCTAATTGTGTTACAAAATTTCGTCGGGAAGCCCATGTGTTGAAGGACTCTTAGTAGGTATGTATGATTGATTCGGTCATAAGCCTTTTCTTGATCCAATGCGACGATAATACCGTCCAGTTCGGCTGCTTCTGCATAGTTCAAGATGAATTTTGCCAGTTTAACTTGATCCTCAATTTTTCTACCCTTCATGAAACCATCCTGGTTTGGATGTACAAGAGAAGGTGCAACATTCATCAGTCTCAAAGAATAGGTTTTTGTCATCAATCAATTTGTAGTCACAGTTCAGGAGCGTTATTGGCCGATAGTTACTGATCAAAGACCTGTCTCCTTTTTTGAACACAGGGCAGAGCCATCCGGCGTTGAATTCGAGCCTTGAATGATACCATATCGTTCGATGTCTGCATAAAGTTTGGTTAGGAACGCTCGGATATTAAATGTCTCGGATTTGGTTTTTCTACTTTGGCGGTACAGAAGTTTGTAAAGTTCATAAGGGATTCCATCTAAAACGGGGGCTTTCCCATTATGCGAGAGTCTGAGTGCCTCTTCAATATCTTCGATGGTGAGATCTTTGTCTATGTCATTAAACTCTGGTTCAGAAAGACGGAGATTGCATTTTTCAAGTGTGATTTCGGTGGCCATCATCCTGGCATACTCGTCAGGGGTCTCCTTATGTTGGGTTGACTCATGGTAATCCCGTGCCATCTGTTTCGGTCGCGTTTCGTATCGCGGTGTACCAGAGCTAGAGTATATTTCATTTTCCAGCTTGAACTCATAAATCGAATCTTTAGCGTGATATCCTCGAGCGGAGTGTGTCCCGGATGAGGTTCTCAATGTTTCGCCCTCAACATCGTAGCGTGTTTCTGACAATGCTTTTTTCTGTTCCCCTTCTGCCTTAATACGGTCAGCGATCTTTTTCTCGAGATAGTGGGCAGTCAGAGACTTTTCTTCCTGGGGCATGTCTAGATCATGAATAACAATCGTGAGCTGAGCTTTCCAGGTTCGTATTTGGCGGGTTGTTTCGTTCATGATATATTGCCTCCACTCTTATAAAACCTTAGACACTCAACACCTCGTAAATACCTTCAACACACCTTTAGTACAACTACCATAGTCCTTACCGACCTCATGTAGTAACAAAATTGACAACATCATCATCATCATCATCATCATCGATGTATCGGGAGCAGTGTTTTCCCCAGGCAGTTGTATCTGCCTTGAACCTTGCCTAGAGAGTTTGAATGTTGTTCTTTGGATCGCGTTCAGTGTGTTCTAGCTCTTTGAGCCCCTCTACAAGCTGGGCGGCGAGAGCTTGAACTCTTTTCATAAATTTCGGAGTCTTCAGCAGGTATAGTGGCATGTTCTATCGTCCTTTTCCAGGCTGTTCCTCAGGTCTGCATGTCAATTGAGTGAGTACGAGTCGATGATCGCTTTTCACTGGACAGTGCTTAATTTCCCAGCCACGATACAAGTGGAATTGCTGGCTATCAACTTTGATACGGTCAATCCTTGAGTATGTTATGTGGAGTCCGTTTGAAGATGGATCTCTCCGACGCTGGGTACATGTATAATCCCGTGTATCGGGAAAGGTACCACGCCATCCATCGTATAAGCGCCATAAATGTTTCAGTATCCTGAAGCTCTGTGGAATATTATCAATCGCCCCGGAGTTTCTGTCCAGGGGATCTTCGACAAAGTTCCAATCTCCCAATGTTATATTTGGGAAGGGAAGTTGTGGGTTCTCAGCCCATTTTTTCCGTAATAATTTCCACATCTCATCCCGTTCCTCTGGCCGGTTGGGAGCATATATGTTAAGAGACTGGCCACTATGCCATGGAATCACTATCATGATTCAGAATGCCCGTCCAGGGATGAGCTCATATTCACGGATATTTTCCGTGTCAAGATATTTCTTGTTGAGAACAGATGGTAGAGCATGGCTTTTCGGGGTAGTATAGTTTGAACCAACGGTTCAAAACATCGTTGAACTGTGATGCGGATTCGGCATCAAAGTGGGACTCTTGTATGCCAAGTATACCGAGATTGTTTTCGTCGATAGTCTGCTTCAAGAATTTGAATTTATAATCCTTATAGTGCATGGATATGTGCGATTCCCGGCCCGCAATATTTAGCGAACCAATAGTTAAATTTGATCGGGTGAACTTGCCCGATCTCAATACCTTCAGAGGTTTATATCTGTTTCTAATTGCCAGGTTTTCAGCTTCCCAGCTGCTTGTTTCTACATCAGAAGAGTCCATCTGACTCTGCGAATATTGCTGTGGTAAATCCTGGTCATGTATGTGGTCTGTATCCATTGGTAAAGTGTTAATATTCGCTGTTTCATTTGAATCATATGAGCGAGAGTTTCGCGTCCTCTAAAGAATTGATTGTAAGAGTGCAGTAATTTGTACAGGGTGGGGAGAACAGGAGAGCTGATTGTTTCCTCATCAATCTTTCGTGCAGGTGTTTTGGAGGTGCTAGCATAGGCTGAACAGTGACGGGAATAGCGCCCTGCCCGCTGTGATCTATGACAGCCGTTAAGATAGTCACAAGGTGCCCGATGTCACTCAATCCTTGTGGAGGGCCGATGCCAGTTGCCTCATTGGCGCCTGGAGTAAGATGAAGTGCCACCTGTCTGTTTGCAGGATCAAAGTTCGTAAAAAAAATCGGCTGCTTCATTGAGTGTCACCTCTCCCTCGCACTGATGACAGTCTTTTGTCGATAACAGGAGGGAAAATAGTCGTCATCATCACATACCCCAGCGCGGCACCATTATTTCACTATTTGCAGTGTCAGTGGATACGAGGTTCCAGTCTTGGAATCGATGGAAGTATAGCCGGCATTATTATCATTCTTCTCAAGCTTTCCACGGAGCTGGAAAAGTTACCTTTCGGGATCACTGAGAGGGCTCGTTTCTGTGGTAAAGCTCGTCATCATCACTTCGATGGTTGCTGCGATGTTGAAATCACCGTCTGTCAGGTTGTTTGGGGTATGGGAACGAGAGTGTGAAGCATAGTTGTTTTGCGGACATTCCTGGAGCGTTTGCACCTTTTTTTCATACACTCAAAACATATACAGTAGTACAGCAGTAAAGTAACATATTGATTTCGACCTCTACTTTACCCGCTCCAGGGACTCATACCTCCTGGATCAATTCACTCCGCCGCGACCCCATGCGCGAAAGAGGAAGATTCGAGCCTGGCTCCAACTCGTTCATGCTGCTGGATATCCCATCGTCGTCCACAGCAAAATCAAGTTCGCCCTGCATTTCAGACAAGTTTAGTGTCATCACGCCATATTCGGTCCGCTCGTGCAGATTGAGCATGAGGCGCGTCATCATCGTTACGGACATGCTGCAAAATGGACATCAGTGCCGTGGATGGAAGGGGAGGCGACGCATCCGTGGTCGTACCAAGTTGCAAAAGTAGCAAGAGAACCCGCAATGAGTGGCTAGATCTAGTCAGTACCGAAGATAAGAAGGTAGATTTTACTGCAGCGTACTCCGGGAATCTGGAGGGCCCGGTTAATTTTTTAATAGCATGTAGGCCGGCAAGACCACTGACCACAAAGGTGACTATGTTGGCCAGATTTGCTCCTGCCATGGCGCTACGGGCGATATGTGTTAGAAGCACTCTGACAGAGGAAATACTCTGCTCACGCGAAATACATGGCACCTGCTCTGTGACCGTCAGGGATTATAATCCTCGCGACAAAAGCGGCGGACGCACCGTCTCGCATCATCAGCCTGTGAATCGGCATCTTGGCATCTTTGCCAGGCCCACGACGAGTCAAATACCCGTTGTAGATTGTCAGGCCGAAGATACTGTTTAGAGATCGGGGTACGTAGGGTGGTGAGCGCGAGGTCAGGCATGAGAAAGAGCGAACTAACATGGTGTCGAATACAAACAGGCACTCCCACGAGATGGCGAGATCTAGAGAGTGAAATTATTGGAACGAGGAATCAAGGGGAAGGATATCACAGACAATATGAACTGCGGGAAAATTCACATCAGACGCCGGCACAGAGGAGCAGAGACGACACTTACGCGGACTGGACGATGGACAAATGGCATCCCGACAACACGGTGATTGGGTGTCCGTGCTGGCTGATCATCATGCTCCACTGGAAAATTATTAGTCCTGCTTGATCAAAAAGGTTATCATTGAGACCCTCACCACCGCCAGTGCCATCAAACATAACGCTATTCCGATGAGCGACCACAAAACCCGTGCATTGCGTCCATAGAGTGCGTATATCCGAATGATCATGACCGCTGTATGTGAGAGTGAGTGAAATGCTCGTGCGTTGGAGAAATTGCGCACCGGAAACTATGAGCTCGGTGACGAGCATGAGCACTTGATGCACAAGCGTATTGTAGAAGCATCTGAAATGGAACGTTATGGCTATCATTGCGTGAATAAATCACACTGACACGCACGACTGGAACACCATCTATAAGTTCAAACTGGCGGATCGGAAATTGGGACACTCACTTTGTGTGATGGAAGCGTTACGAAAGAGAAAACAACAACAGGAATGTTGGTCAGCAGTGCGCCATAACGGAGGGTAAAGAACCAGAAAGCGCTAGGAGTTTTGGGGCGTGTCCAGATGAAGCTGAATTCTTTGTCTTCGAAACAAAAGGGAAATTATGCGACAATCCATGGGCCGGTGAATTAGAACTACCTAAAGTTATAATCTGATCATACAGGAGAAAGCCTTGTGCTGTTTTAGCGCCATGTCACTGCGAGAGGAAAAGGGTAACCTACAGACGGCAAAAAGATGGCAGTAATTTTGGAAGTATCTGTGAAAAATCGTCAGTCTGTATAAGGATCTGCGATAACGCCGATCATGACATCTGTTGGACGCCAGAAGCTTCGCTGTTCATGGCGGGGCAATGCTTGTATCGCGGGCGGAAGATGGAGGTAAGGAAGATGGAGGTGAAGGGACGGAAGACATAGACTTAACTTGACCTCTGCGATTACGGCTAGGGCACTGTCGCACTGTCGGGTGAGCCTTGCCGAGCTCGAAATTAGTTATCGTAGCTGTTGCACGTTTATCGCTTACACCTTCGACAGAAGCCGCTTATGTGAGAGATTCCCGCCATCAGCCGAATTCTGTGACCATCGCTCACCAGGCCCCCGGTCACTACCTTGTAGCCTGGTCGGATTTTGGCGCCCGAAAACGACTGATTTACTCTATAAATTTCCAGTTCAGCCGCCTGATTTACTCTATTTCCGACTGACATTTGAGGCCAAAATTCCCATTTTCGGCTGCGGGGGCCAAATTTTCGCTTCTGGACCCTTTCTCAGCCGTTTGCACTCACTACTCGCATTTTCCAACGTCTCTTGAGTCTTGCAGCTCGATTCTCGGTCTACATAATCAATGTCACTTTGGCCTTATGAGGATGCTTTGCCAAAGAAAAATCTCGCGCTCCTCGAGATTTACTCTAAGTCGAACTTTGCTCGTTTCCGGTCTGTTTTACTGTATAAAATGGCCGGAGATAGGGCCATTTTGGGGCGTTGATTTACTCCATCGCAGACCGTCCGATAAGGTAGTGACCGGGGGCCTCGCTCACCGATCCCTGGTCAAACAGAGCCGTGTGTGAATTTTATTCTATAGGCTGCCGGGCTGATAAGGCCAGATAAGGCCACGAAAGATCGACATGGGAACAGGGTGGGACAACCGCCAAGGTTGTAATTCAATGAAGCCGGCGATGGAAGGGTACTCGCGCTGATGAAAAATAATGTAACCACGGCGACAGATAGAGCGCTATCGGCCAGATAACAAGAGAGGTTGGCATGGAATTAGAAGCGATATGTCCAAAATGACGTACCCAATAATACTACCAACTGCCAAAGTGAGAGAAGTTGGATTCAGTTAATTGAACCGCGTGCGCGGTAGCCAGGGTATCCCGCAGCGCGAGAAAGCCCTCAAGAAAAAAAGGGAACGTTGGCAAACGAGAGGTCCCGGACTTCGAAGACGAAGAAGATCCTCCTTTCAGCCCATAACGAATGAGAAACTTCATAGATGAGGATCTGAATGAACTGCATACACCAATCGAGCGAAATGTTTTCAAAATATTTGTGAGAAATGATGTGCCAATCGGAACATGTCGTAATCGGGTTTTGCCGACCACGGCCTGACGTTTCGGCCCAGATGTCCGAGGGACGTCAGACCAGTGTCTTGTTCACATGGCTGGGAGCTCAATTCGATGTTCCCACACCATGTCCCTTTGACATGCGGCCACCACAAGGACACGCGAAAAACCAGCTCAGTTATCAAATTCCCGGACCAGTAGCTTGGCCCACTGACGTAGATGGGTTCCAAGTGAGCACAACTGGAGACCAATTCCGTCATAGTTATCATGGAAACCACTGAGGTGAACTTATCTCCCTGTCGTTTAGCCGGATCTGGAAACACCGAAGCCATCACTCGCATCATTTGCCTTCCAAAAATTGGCCACACCGTCGACACTTCGATATTGAATGTCAGACCAGACATATCAAGACGGATCTTCGCCTCCCGTTAGCCCCAAGGCCATTGTGCCTCCTCGATCAGCAAAAGCGTCCCACATAGGGAAGTCTGGATTCGATAAAGGAAGAAGCACCGCCGAGTCGCAGAACCGTCAGTCCTGTCCTGGCCCCTCGCTCAACTGCCAAAGCAGGCAGAGATGCAACGGCGTATGTGCTTCAATGACTGATTGCCTCAGGTTCAATTGTTATTTCCTCAGTACATTGTACGGAACCCTTCATAGCCAAACCGGAGATGGCACTTATATTGAAAGGATTTCCAACGAAAGTGAAGATGATTGGCTAGTATGTGAGTGTGTTCGTTGTCTCGTTGTTCCTTCAATGGCCATACATAGCACTTCCGTCCAATGATTGGCAGTGTGAATTGTCTCTTTGTCTATTTTTCCCGCACTAATGGTAGAGAAACAGCGCAACCGATACAGGCTGACAACGAGCTGCATGATTTTTTACAAAGCACCTGTGAGCCTTCCTATGTCCATCTTATCTTAAATCAAGGTCGAGAAACAGCGCGCAGCCCTCGTCCTTGGCACTCCGTTCGCTCATTTAGTTCGTACGATCCCTGCCTTTCTCCTTTCCCTCCAAAGAACTAATCTATTGCTTTAGGATTCCAAGGCCAGCGGTACGACATCGATATCCTCGGGAACGCCGAGTCACTGCGTTCAGACCCCCCGTAGGCACAGATGTGCCCACCTTCACCGATCTCCACCTATGGATTGCCCACCCAAGCCGACGTTGGTCCACATTAATAGGTATCGGCCCACTTTGGTCTAGCATCCCTACCGAGGCAAAGCCTGCCCATCTTGGTAGATCTTCGCCGGCGGTGGTGTGCCTATCATGGCCGACCCTGGTCGACCTGGGTCCAGGTCAGCATATCTCTTCTCGGTGATCAAAGATATTCTGACAATCAACCCGGCGTTGAAGGTTAAAGCGGAAACCGTCTTCTTCTTATACAAATTGAACAATTATACTTGACACTTTAGGTACACATCCTGCCATTGAGTCCGGTGAGTTGGCCGCTCATGCTTCGGGACCGAGCTGATTAAATTAACACCATTTCAGCCGGCGTGGATAAAGATGGCTGGAACTATGAATGGCGGCACACTCCAGTCGGGATTCGTCAGCGCATGTGAGTTCACAATATCTTCCTTCCCCTTCTGAGTGGATTTATATAACACAGACCCAATGCCGTTTAGCATTATCGGCGGATTAAGAAGAGAGATAAGTTATGCCTCATAACCAACGAGCTTGACACTAGAGAGCCCATTATTGTTCGTTTCAAAAGATATGTTTAGCACAATTAGAACGATGCGGGTGCATATCCTGTCACATTGGTTCGTATCGCCCTTCAAATTTCGAGCGCACGCCAATGTAATAGATGTTAGATACAAGACGATGGTGGATACTACGATGGTGTCGCGTTTCATTGTGAAATATTCTCTTGATAATGTAAAACACCTCGCGCTGACCCGGGCGTTCACATAGGTTACCCAGGAAGCTATACAAACCACGCCACCTTCCGCAACGCATTCCAAAGTAAGGTTCGGCCCTTCAAAATTACTGACTTTTGCATGGACTCACCCATGTTACAGAAAATCTACTTCACCGAGTGCAGTGGGACGTACGGATCCGACTGGCGGTCCGACATCAAGGTTCTTACTTTGATTTTGCTGGATCTTGCCCCGGTGGCTGACCTAGCGACCGCAGTGGTATATGGACAACCTCTGGATCGGAAGCCTCGAGACTTTCGCTGGGTCGGGCTCATGTACAACATTGCGCTCGACGGCAAGGGTATGATCCAATATTACCTTTGACAATCTCCAACGTGCCATTTCCAACCACTTGGCTTCATGATCAAGTTCTGAGTGACTTTAAACCAATTCAAACACAAGAGGGAAAGTCTGGAAACTGTAATATGTCTGTACAAGAGCTTGCATTGGGAATCCCCTGGGAGTTGGGGGGTTCCAAATTTGTTCCACAGCCCGTCGGTCCATGAGCATCGCCATCCCCTGTCCTGTTATCATTGCTACCAAGAAATTGAGTCTTGATTCGACCAGAATGGGTGATAGTAGGAAAATGTCGGTGAGGTGCAAAGAAAATAATATTGATCATCCTAGGCTACGAAGACTTTTGTTCAAAAGTATTACTCCTGGGTCGGTGCAAAATGTGTCAGGAAGCATCCGCCGACCTGGATGTTGGAATTATACCGTGATCGTACAGAGAACATAATGCGAGGAATAGAACAAGAGTCAATTCGATGTTCATGCAGAATTTGAATGCCCGCGAGACTGGCATTTCTTCATCAAGACTGTACGGTTCAGCCTCCTGGCTCTGAGTCTTCGCCGATTCGGGCGCTGAAATTAGTAGTCGTGAGCCAAAGTAGGCCAATGTATTCCACCTGGCACTTACCATGATCTTCCGTAGCCGAGTGCTGTGAATCTTCCGACTCGTCAATTTGAGTGGGTCAGATCATCTTTTGCGTGACGATCTGCCTCTTCGACTCCCAATATTTATTAGCCAAACAGACTTTTTTTTTGCTTCAGGTAAAATTGGCTTACCACAGGCAAGTGGAATAGCCCAATTGTCTGTATCTGTTGACTCGCATGAAATATCGTCAGAAGCCAAGTTGGGCTTGGAAATCCAGTGGGACTAACCATCAGACTCGTCATACCAAGTGGGTCCTGATTGTCTTCGTCTGAATCATAATCCTCGGCATCCTCGTCATCCACTGGTGATCAATTATCATCAGTCAATCAGCATGGTTTACCTAGGGATGGCGGACTTACCGTGAGCGAACAGAGGGTCTATCTACTGCACAATTGATAAAGTGGCTCGTCAAGATGCTGGACGACATCCAGACCGTCTGGATCGAAGCCTTTCGCTCGATGGAACTGGCAGAGTCCGACGTAAACACTAGCATCCCAGGAGTCGCCATAGACATTTGTGGAGCGCAAGATGGATGGGAATCCCAAACCAGTGGCATCCTCCATGCTAAGACGTTCAACACCTGACGGATCGAGGGACCAGTATGCTGGACACTCGGGCCATCTGAATGACGACGGCCCGGTTTGAAAATGTTCTGGTGGGCAGAGAAATAGGTAGCCTGGGGGAGGATCGGCCGATGTTGCTGAAATTACTACCTGGAAATCAATGTCCTCCAAGAACTAGTTGAATGGGTTAATGAGAAATTGACCATAAATGCTGCAAGACATACCATAATCCTCAAAATTGGATGTAATCCCGAGGCAGCTGAAAATATGATTCGCTTGACTGAGCCAGGATTCATTGCTCCAATTCTCCACGTAGAATTCGAGAGTGCTGCCAAATATATCACCGGAGGTAAAACTGAAAGTCAGCCATTCAGATCAGATCACCATGCAGCCAAAATAAAATCGTAATACCAGGTCCAGCTTTCCATGACTTCTCCTGTCGCTCCTGAAGCAGTTCTCCAATCACCTGGATAACCCTCTGCATCCGGTGAGAGTGCAATCTCAACCAAGTCTTTGGCTCGATCACCGGAAGGGCAGGCAAATATTGCATTCAGATTCACTGTTGCGGAGGCGGAACAGTAGAGGATTCGACGTCGCGATAGATCATAAAAGCATATTGCATGATACCGGTCCAGTGTTAGAACATCGATAGCGAAGGCCTCTTGGTCTGGAGCCTCCAATCCTTTGATTCCTGGTAGGGATGGTATCGGAGTCACATCGTGATACCAATATGTGATGTTGCTGGGTATGAGGTCCACACAGAGCTGGCCGGTCGAGCGTCGTATAAGCAATGTGAATTCATGAGCGAACTGGAAATAATGTGAGGAAGGGAGCAACTGCATGAAAGAGCTTACCAGGGACTGTCGAAAAGCGGAAGACAAATAATTCTTTGCTGCCTGCAACAAAGTCAGCGAGCCTGTTGACATAGTCGAGCATTCGTACCATGTGATCCTTGCTCTTCAGAGAAATCAATATTCTGCACCTGGGAAATGATAAATGCACACACACAGTAGGCATGAATATATACAGTCAAGATGGGTGAATGACGATGAAGCGCCAGGAAATGTTCCAGTTGGATTAAATCTGATTCAAGTATCAAGCTGAGGAGTACCTATTTT
>JARJLF010003248.1:0-20088 GCA_029378395.1 Mycena leptocephala | reverse complement strand
AACCTAAACTCACCTTCGTTTATCCTCTCATTCATCCAGTCAGGCACCTAAAAGTACACAAAAATTACTGAGTGGTTTTATTACTTATAGGGTTTTTTAGTTATCTTTCCCGTGCATAGCTATACGTGTTGCCATTTCAATGATTGATTTTCCTTATAGATCGACAGAGTATTATGGACCTATCTTCAGACAGACGGTCTCGGAGTACGCAGTAAAATTTCAGTCCACTCTATGAGTCAGATAGATATGCACTGCGGCCTCTGATTGGCAGACTATGGATGCAGGTCAGACCGGGAAGTATCGTTCTCGTAAACTGGTGCGTGTACTATAAAGCTAAAACCTCTGGCCAAGCAACCGTGTCTGGGGTCATACAGTGAATTTAGACCTTTCTTTAACATTCAGAAATTTGTTCTTCCTTCCAAATAATTTTCTAACTGAGTCTCTTCTCAACGCGCCCAAAGGTGGTATATTACTTGCGCATATTCTAATCTTTCTGCTAGAATGGAACGTCAGAATAGTGTAGGATGTCTTCTGCTATATCCTCCACACTGCTTATTAGAAAATTTGCAAGAATAAAATTGATTCAGAATAGATGATCCAGAACAAATCTAGTTGGTTAAATGTACAAATCATCATGACCCTCAAGCAATTCGGCCATCTGTCCAAATATTTCCCAGCCTCTAAGTGGCTCCAACTTGGGGGCACCCAGATCTGCGTACACCTCAGCCGCAACAAAATCAAATTGGTCAGGGACCCAACGCAAAGCCTCCTCACGAGTCAAGGGGATGTTCGCACGAAGGGCGTCAATGGTTTCCTGGTCAACGGGTGTGCTGAGACGAGCGAGTCCATACACGTCTGGATTTCGGTATATCTCGATGGGAGGAATGCCAGATACCAAGGCTTTCTTGGGATTCTTGCGCGGCGTATGATAATTCCAGTAGAGCTTAAACTCGTCCAGCTTGATCTGGACGATCTTGGACCACAGCCAGTGGAAGAGGTCGCTGCAATCTACGTCAAAATTAACGTCGACGGGGATTAAAAGGACGTACATATGGATCTGATTTCCGGGATTAAACAGACCATTGGTCTTACCTTCTTCGATAATTTCACGCAAGCTGCGACCGATCGTCTTGAGCAGCCACTTCCAGAGATTCTCGATAGGGATGTTGTTGACGCTCTTCAGCGCCACGAATTCCGGCCACTCGGTGGATTAAGTTCGGGTGTATATGTTTGTCTAGGAGACGGTTCAGCAGGAATAGATAACATAGGGGACATGTGAACGAACCTGAGAGCGCTATGAGCAGCATACATCTCCCCTGTTTCCGACCCTCCATCTACTGTTAGCTGAAGGGCAAAAGCTAAAGCAAAGAGTGAATAAATAAATGAAGATAATGAATAATCGAATACACTTACCGCCAAACTCTTCCACGCAGTCTAGATATATGTGGCCTACGACCGCGGAATGCCTAGCATCGGGGACAGCGACAAGACAAGGAACGATAGTCGAGGCCTTGTCCGAGAGCCGTAAATAGCGATTCCTACCGGACCATTTTGAGTGCGGCAGAAGAGAGTTTCTCGTGACCGTCCCAATGGAGCTCCTGGAAGACCCCTTGAGCAGTGAGATTCTTGCGGACGATTCTCTCTTTGTTGCCCGGGTATCTGGTCTTGGAACCAGAAGGTGCGTTGTCCTTCATGACCTGGCGTATGGCATCCCTGCACCGCTGTCAATAATCAAAAGGCAATAAAATCAGCAGGGCAACTCACCGAGGAATCTAATATCCATCCAAAGCCAGAAAAGTCTTGAGAGCGTCAGGGCCGTTGGCCTGATTCACGTCTTGGGCGAGTTTGTCGCAGACAAGGTGGTGATGACCGATATCGGGGTGGCTTGCGCACGGTACTAACATTTAATTCGATCATAAGTTGCTTCAGCTTCGTTGATCTGGAAACGAGTTACTACGATTCAAAATTGAAAGAGACGAACATACTTGATATGATATTCATGGTCGCGCCCCAAGTTTTCGAGCTTCTGGGCAACCGGCAACCTGAGGCTCGCATATCTTTCCAAAGACGCCTTTAAGACATCATCGGGTGGACCTAGACTCGTTGTGAGTGGCAAATCTTGAGTTGGTGGCAATGCCACTCACGCTCCCCATTGTCAGCACCGTTCTTCCCAGTACGATTGACCATTTGAAGTTGAATGTCAAGGTGGCGGAGGAGGTAGTAGAGTTGGAGTAGTCTACCTGCGTGAGTCCAGAGAAGGTGGAAGAGATAAATTATTTATGTTTGTGTTCATTAATAATGGTGACGTTTTGCAAGCGAGACTTGAATTTATTTTCCCAGTCGAGATTACCATTAAATCAATATGTACAGTTCGACCAACCGGCACGACTTCAGCCGTGTGTGCTGCGCAAAACGTGAATTCACGCATAAGGAACACACGGAGCTGTGCAATGGGATTTCCCAAGGATATGGAAGCTAGCACCTGGCATGTATGCCCGAGTGTCGAGAGCACAACACCGGGAAGTGCAGGGAATTGGTAAGGCTTCACAAGCAATCTCGTCGTTGGTCGGGTCATCATCCAAGTTCAGAGAAATTTGAGTGCGGACCCTTGTGGCCTCTGACCCGACAGCAGCCAGACATCTCTGTGGTGTTGGAGCGCCCTCAAATTCAATTCATTACTTTCATAATATATTGGATGTCATGGGCCAGAGCAGGAGAAAACGAGTTCGTATGCATTGGCAAGATGCTGGGCGGTGAGCCTGGGCCAACTGATGAGTTGCGACAAGGAGCGCGTCGTCGAGGAGTTCGGGAGGTCGGTTTCAGAAACTGTGTGGCTGGGATGCCGGCTGAGACCCGCGGTTCCAGGCTAGGTGCATTAGATGGCATAAAGACGAAAAGGTCCCAGAGAAGCCTTGATGTGACGTAATGACAGCGGAGCTTAGGCCCAAATAGACAATGAGCTGTCCGATCAAATCAAAAACGAACCGCGACCAATCCGCCGACCATACACGTACATAATACATTAGAACGGAGCCCTACTAAAGTGAGAGACGAGAGGATACGAGAGCTGGCAAGGGAGTGGCAATTGATGGGACTTCCGCATTTGGGGGGGGGGAGGTCCCGTTTACGTATGTTGATTAGACTCGTCACCAGTCTGCCATGGACGGCAGATCTTCGTGCAAGCACGTTGCCGTAGGCAGACTGGTAGTTCTCGGATGCTGTGCAAGGGCTGCGCGCGGAGTTTGAAAATTTTCCTTCTGTGCTGTTCTGAGCACAATTGTTGTTAGTTTTAACAATTTCAAAGGTACAGGCTGCGTTTATTCCACATATCTTGAAATCTGCCTCCTCAGAATATGCAGAAAGTGTGCCAGAGTGCTCTGGGAAACAGATGAATTTTAGCAGGAGCTGCACAGCCCCCGTGATGCCGACGATCGGCACCACTCAAAATTTCAAACTCCACGCGCACAGCATTGACAACTCCCGAGAACTACCAGTCTGCCTACGGCAACGTGCTTGCACGAAGGTCTGCCGTCCATGGCAGACTGGTGACGAGTCTATATGTTGATGGGTGTGTCCGATCCAACGATCTGCGACCTCCTGCCAAACAGCAATGGATTTGGCGATGTTTTGATGACTCGGCAAATCGTTTGCCGCGGCAAGTCCGGAAACAGCGAAAACTACCTGGCAGGCCACGCATGCGTGAGTGTATAGCAACAGGTAGTCGCGACACCGATGGGATGCTGAGATATAGCCAGACATCGTAGCACCTACGAACAGGACGAGCATCTTGGCGGTGGAAGTAAAGTCGTCTCCTTGGTCGTCTCCTTGTTTTTCTCTCTTATGATGAACGAGGAACATCGATAGAGCGACAATCAGGAGATCGAGGTCTGTCGGCGCGTACGTCCGGTCGACCACCCAATCAAATATTCGTTCTTCACACTTCAAAGCACCTCGCAGTTTTTCAATTTTGACGACTCGGATACGGAAATTCAGTTCACACGGTACGAGCAGATGAAGTTGTTTGTGCAGGGATACTAGGGAAAGGTGGTTTCCTGCGGACGCCAACCGGCGGTGCCGTCAGCCATTGCTCGGAGAGATACCGGCGGCTGCAGAGTTGAAACCCATCGTTGTTCCGGCGGATCCAACCAAGGATCCAGCGAGATCTTTTGGTGTTTGCTTGAGTTGTCAATACTTACATCGTCAACTTATTTGCCGTAGACGCCGCTAAATATTCAATCAGACCACCAGTGACTCCGAACCGTCCCAAACATAACGCGAAGGTTGGGAATAATGACCCAGCCCTCGAGCAGGGAATCTCTGCACAACGCCTGACAATCGCACCATCTAGAGCAGATGCGGACAGCTCCGCCTCCGCACTGTGAAGCACGTTGACTGTGGATGTCACTCCCGCCGCCAAGTTCATCGATGATTTTACTCGTCCTCAGTTGGGGAGAGAGAGAGATAAAAAAGAGAGAACTCAGGGTCTTGGGATGACCTGGCCCCGAATCGAACGGGACTTTTACACGATATTACATATCAATTATTTGGAGCATATGGGGACCATTCCACTTCCAGGTCTTCTCTATATCTGATTTCACTTTGTTTATATCCTTGGATTTAAGTTTTGAATTTTGAAGGAGTTGGGTTGAATGTCATTGAATGAGCTGAAAACAAATTAGAGCGGATCACTTAAAAGTTCAGCGCGAAAAAAGAACGTGTTTTCACGAACATAAGCAAACGGCTGTAACACAGTACACAGCTATATAACCAATGTCTGATATATCACCTAACAGCTGCCGGGACCCGTTTGACTCGGGATCGAGCCACTTGGAGACGCTATCAACACATTCTTTTTCAATTATTAATCAATCTCTTTGCATTCCATTCCCTCTGCACCACAGAAACAGAGAGTTATCAATTATTGGCTCAATAAAATCTAGTACTTATATCGGACAAAGACACCACTTAAATACTTCGAAGAAACCCTTCGCATTCTACTTAGCATCCTCACGCCGCGGCAGTAGCAGGGGCGGGCGCGGGCGGCAGCAAGGAAGCCATTCCACCAAAGAGGCGAGGTGGTTCACGGTTACGGTCCTCATTCGTTGGAATGTACATGACCTTGCGCCACAGCGATACCAACTTATCGACATAGAGCTCGACCGCATTGGGTGTCATCCCCAGCATACTCCGAGAGAAGGAAACCATCTCGTCGAGCTTGAGCGCCATGTGGTCCACCACGGAAAGACACATCACACCTGGATATGATGGTCAGTCAACGTATGATGGTCTGACACGAAAAAGACTCACTGCCGAAGACTGGGACGTGTGTTAGTGCGCTTCTCGGACACCAGGGAATATCAAGGCTCACCATTCTCATGTTCGGACATCACGCCCTTGCCCGAGAAGTTGTACCTCCACATCTTCAAAATCTCTTTCAGAGCATGTCCATCAGCTGTGTAGATGGGTCTCACCTTAATATCGATGCGAACGAGGGCATTATGCTGCATGAAGACAAAAAACTTCTGGTCTCCTGTTCCCCTGCTTCTCCGTTGCCGAGGAAAACATCCAGGCCTGCCTTCACCACCGACTGCATAACCGGAAACAAAGGTTAGCGAGGAGGGAAATGTGGGGCAGAAAATGATCCTACTTTGAAGCCATCAATGACACTACCGCGGACGTCTGCACCTTTCTCTGCGGCACCAAAGAACGAATCGACCGCAGCACCAATTTGGTCATTCGCCTTCAAAAAGTCAGAGTTGGATTTATTTCCAAGACATGATTGGGCGAACATGTTTGGAGACATCCACCCTATACTCTCGGCTCCAACGCATGGCACGGATACCGGGCACCTGACGCTTCTGGATCGAAGTGGGGTCGGAAAATCCACTATGATGGACATTTGGTCAGCCTGGCATGCCAGTTATCTCGGGGAGGACTGACGCATCAAGCTCAGCCTGGTAGCCATCCAGCTTCGCATCTACTGCCTTCACCAAGAAATCAAGTTGCTCCTTCATTTTTTTCTTTGCAGCGTCGTCGCCGGCTTGCGCTTGCTCACGAACAGCGGAGATTGCAGCGCCCATTTCTCTGACAGGTGGGTTTTTTGAGTAGGAGTAGTGCGGAGGAGTACAGAGAGTGAGGAGTGATGATGATTCTGCAATTATTATAAAATTCTTTTATACCTGAGGCTGCTGCTTACCAAACCGCCGACCGACGGTGAAACAGTTTGGAATACGCCAGGAACATTTACATGAACCATTTCAACTGTAACGTGTGTGGCAATAGACAGAGGTACAGGGCCCAAGAGAGACCGGTTCCACTGCTGAAACTAAACCAAAAAGGACAGGTGCGTATTTGACAACCTGTTCGACTCGGGGGTGGGACGTGTTCAGGCTTTATTTTCAACGGCTGGCTTGTCTTTGGTTGCATCGAGATGCAATTTTGGTATGCGGAAGAACTCTGTTCGACTCGGGGGCGGCACATGGTTCGTCTCTTTCCTTCTCTTCGATATTTTGGCGCTCATCCATCTAGACAGGATAAAACTCAAACACGATTGAGGAACCAACGTCTCCGCCACACTCAACTTGGAAAGAAAGGACCTTCCGCTGTCATATTGGCATGTCAACTCACCTGAATGATAGTAACATTCATCACGTTCCTTGAGCGTATCGCCTCGAAGTAACTCCATGCGTCGATCCGACCCCTTGACCTCCTTCCCAGCTTGCGGGAAGGACAAAAAATGGGAGGCGGCGTAGGCTCGGAAATTGTTGTAATTAATGTCAGATACACGCTCCTGCTCCCTGGATGGGAGTTATTCATGTTTCGACAGGCGGGAAGAATGTGAATTATTTACAGACCCTGTGCGTTCAAAGCTGTGGTCTGGTAGGTAAACTCTCCGGGTTTGACAGATGTAACCTCAATTGAACATATATTTGGCTGCTCCGACGTTGTCGACTCAGGAGCAGCCCTGCAGGTACGCCGGGCCGGCATGGATGGAGAGCTTCAGACCTCATCTACCACATATAATGTGGTGCTCGGAGATGCAGGGCAGAACTTGTGAGTAGCTATGCAATCCGTAAGTAGAGACAACCCTCAGAGCCTTAGAGAAATACCTGGGTGGATAAAATACAGGCAGGGGGAAAATACCGCTTTGAAGATACGGGATTAATTATGCAGCAATGTCAGCAGTAATGTGGGCTACGAGTTGGAGAAAGAAACACCCTGAAGCTTTGGCAATGCATCATGCCGTACCATGGCTGGACGGTGTGCAGTATGTACCACTCAGTGCTGTATCCCAAAAATTTTGACCCATACCGTGGTGAGAACATCGGGGTAGATTAAGCCACCATCCGGCAGTCAAGGTTGGCTCAGTAAATTTCCAACCTCGTTTCGTCCAATTTCATGTGAACGAACATTTAATCGATGATCCATTGATGGCAAGAGGTTTGAGTTGGGATTGGCGTGGCGACGCAGACGCAAGGCGAACATAACCAGGGTCCTGGGCTGGCACGACGGCATAAAGCGCAGCACTAAAAGGACAAATATCCTCCTGGTTTCATCCTCCCATCACGACATGCCTGGCGAAAGGCATTGAAAGGCGGTCAAACGCTCGGAATACAAGGCTCTTGTCGTCAAAAGAGGCCAAACAATGAGCATACTGCCCGCGCATTCAATCCTCGCGGTTCAATTGCCCCTAAAGCCCTTGGAGCCTCAAAGGCCATCTTGGCCTCATGTCCACTCGAATCGGGTCTGGCAAGAGACTCCTGTCTTGTACTCCATCCGTTCTCGATGAAGGCCTCCTTGTCTCGGCCTCTCTGGACATGAATCTGCGGCCCGTCACATTCGGCCCTGAATGTCGGGCCCCCATTTCGCCGACGCCTGAGCCCGGACATGTGGTATGGGCGTAGTCAAAAAGTACAAGGTCGATATTCTCAAACGCCGCAGGCACGAACAACAACATTCATTACCCCTAGTTCCCGCCGCGAACAGCGTATCGCGATGTTTCCGGAACCCGCGATGATTTCGAATCCCGCCTGGTTATAAGCCGCCGAGACCAGCAGGATATCCTTATTCACATTCCATTCCTGTCACCTTCTCTGGGCTCTACTATCTACTTTAGTGGCAGGCGCAACGCGCACCAAAGTCGGTCGTGTTTCAATGCCAAGTCCTGGTCCTGGTTAAAGAATAGAACAGCAGCAGAGGAAAACAAATCGGATCTGGGTATCGACGTAATGGACCAGGCATCGACGTAAAAGAGGACATTCTGAGGGAGATAAAACAACGGCGACGGACCTCGGACTACAGGCCTACAGTCCCATTGCCTAGCGCTACAGTAGCAAAGTGAAATTAACGTCGATCGCTTGCCATTCTGCTTGAACCAGATTCGACGAGTAGATCAGCAAATGCACTCTGGTCAAGAATCAAGATGAAAGGGAACTGCAACGTCACCGGTTGTGGAAGTGCGATCGACGCGCTCGTCGCCTTTGGGTCTCGGGCCAGTTGCACGCGCCACTCAAACACATGAACGAGTCGTATAGTACCTCGTCACTACATATGATGAGGATCTTCGTCATTTGATACAGCAAGTTCGTAGGATGTCTGTGCAAGCTCGTGAGATCAAGATTAAGCGAGGGAATCCTCGCCGGATTCGGTCGCGTGCTCCAGAAACTGTGCAAGTTCGTCAGGACGAGGTGCAAGTTCGTTGCAAGCCCAAATACGGCCAGCCATCTGATGGGTTCATGGTTGAATGATGCGCCTCGAGTCCGCGCCATCTTCGTCACTTCGTTACTTCGCTTAGCGCTGCGAAAGTTCGTAACTTTGATGGAATTCGTGAAAGTTCGTGAATTTGATGGCTTTCTGTGAAAGTTCGTGAGTTGGTATTCCAGCCTTGTCAAACGGCGACTCCTCGCACATCACGGAGTGATGTGCATCAGCAGCTTGCCGAGGTTGGCCGGTTAGATTCCGGTTAGCTGGTTAGGGTTGGAGGTTAGAGGTTTGGGTCAGGCAGTTACAGTTAGAGGTTAGTGGTTAGAGGTTAGAGGTTAGCGGTTAGGTTCAGAGGTTAGTGTTAGCCAGGGTATCAATATAAAAAACGGGGGAGAAGGAAATGATGGCCAGATTGATGTGTCTGATTTGTGTGGTTTGTTCACCTCACGAACTTTCCTGGGAATTCACCAAAGTGACGAAGTTTCAGAGGTTGCCATCAAAGTGACGAGCTTTCGCGAGTTTAAGTGAAGTAACGAAGTGACGAAGGTGACTACTACTCATGCGCCTCATGCTCACGATTCTTATCCTTTCCTCGCACCATCATCTTGTCCCGCCCCCCTGCGCGCGTTCTGACCGGCCTCGCAGTGCGTACTCAACGATATTGGTGCTTGAAGTGCGCGGGAACATAAGGATTTTTCAAGCTGGGGAACAGATATGTTTTCCATTGACGATTCACATAAACTATTTACTGTGGGTACTGACTACATTTCAACTGGCCACTCCCATATTTCGGGTTGCCGTCATTCAGCAGTTCCTAATATCAAACGCAGCGATATGCTGACCCAACGTGTGGTCCCAGTCCTTGCTCGAAATACCATTCTCGGTGTGACACGCAGCATCGGCGTACGTCCTCAAGGTGCACGACTCGAAGAAGCCGACGTCGTAATCGATGTTCTGGCCGGCATTGCACGATTTGGGGGTGCAGACCCTGTTACCGCTGCCATCACTAGAAAGAGAGAAAAATGTCGAGAGTGAGTTGAATGGAACAGGAGATGGCCAAACAAACGACTCACAAGATTTGACCCACGCATCGAAGGTCCAGGCATTGGTCCCAGCGGCGACTGCGCCGAGAGTAAGGGCAATCGAGATGAATTTCATGGTCGTTTTTTGAGCTGAGCAACGCCAAAGGTAAGCCTGAGGGCGAGAGGGAAGGAAGGTGTCTACCTTTGTGAGTCTGTGTGTAATGGAAATGTGTTGGTTGTGGGGGATGAGGCTGGAGTCTGGAGACCTCCCCATTTTATATGTTGCCGCAAGCATGGCAATACTACCTTATTGTTGTAAGATAGCCTAAAAGCACCATAAATAATGAGTAAGGATCTCGTTGTATTGGAGACACTGGAGACTGTTTGATCGTATATCCCCATTCCAAGAGGATGGGGAGACGCGGACGACGACCCACTATTTGGTTTTCGCTTGGCTTCCTTGGATATAGAGTGTAACACATCACAGCTTTCCCACCGCGCAGTAAAGGTTTTTGTGAGCGGGTTCAATTCGCTGCTGGAAGGGATCTGAGCTCGGCCGTTCATTGACCCGACTCACCTTGAAGCCACATATTCCACTGTCTTGGCATATCGTCTGGAGTTTGCGGCTTCCAGACAGTTGCTCAGATGTTTGTCAGTGGAGTCAACTGAATAGACACAAATAAATGGGCAGACATTCCGTGAAGAGCTGTGCTGCGACCGGAGAGGGTTGTATTAATCCGTACACTGCAGCAATATCTATCAATGAGGCAGACTTATTGTCTGTTTCGTGTTCCAGCAGAAATACCGAGATCAAACTTTTTAAAAAGGTCGGTCTGCAGAAGGATAAAATCCTCCTGTGCCGTTTCCGCAACAGTGAAGTCCGCAGAAGGTAAATAAGATGAGAGTGGGGTCGTTTCAGCGCTTTGGTGGAACAGTGGTTTCCACGTTTGGAGGAGTGGAGTGATTGATTCTGTGTTCACTGTAACTCAATTTGGTTTAATGGTATTTCTGAATTCCGTTCACTGCTCACTTGACTATCAATACCATCTTGATTTTTGCAGTTCGGGGTACGGATGGGCTGCTGGTTACCCAGAAGTACCCAAGCGGTGCGTGCTGTTACCTGCAAGAGACAGTCGTCAAGGGCTGCAAGACGTTGATATGTCTCCACGGCGTCCGGTCGATAATAGGCTTTCATTTCCAATGAATCGGACCAGGACTGTGTGTTGGAACGCGACAAAAGGACGAGAGGAAAAGAGGTGGCATAAGATCATTGGGAACCCTGTGCGTACAGCTGCCGAGTTTCTCGGAACCATTGGAATAGACGCCGGCCACCATCCCACAAAGTCCATTATTTGTGCTGTCGGTGTGGCTGCGAAGTGAAGTAGCTTCGCGAACGAACACGGGGGCGGCCGGGAGGTAAAATTGACCCGGAACTTTGGATAACCAGGCGTTCGATATATCCTGCCTTAGCTCAATGTTTCGTGAAGAAACAAAAAATAATGACGGGTGAGCGAGCTTACACCAATGGATCCAGAAGGAAGAAGAAAACCTACTTGGAGGAACTTGAGGATATGAGCTGGAAGCTGAACCAACAGTTGCATCCAAGTTCGCCAAACTCTATCGACATTCTGAGGCATACAAAATGAAACCAACAGAATGAAGATGGAGCTTGCCGAGAAAAATTGTCGAGCCAAGAGCAGTTCCAGGACCGGGATATGTCTACTGCGAGATAGGCGCAGTTATCAGTAGACGACACAACAGAAAGGCATGCAGTGCAAAAAGAACTTGGACTGCGAACGACACATTCAGTTTGGATGCAGGGAGTTGAACCCCGAGTTCCCAGTTAAACCGTCCATGAAGTTGAACGCTGACTGGTTGTGTTCGTACACCACATCCGACTCATTGAGCGGTTCGTTCCTTCGTCAAGATACTGAAAAAATGAGAATATCATTGAAAGTAGGCTCGAACCAGCCTGTAGATGAGAGACGAGTCTCGATCTATCGACAGCTTTGCTTCATAGACAGACCGGCTCCGGTCTACATTGAAAGAGGAAACCCACTGAGGGTGAAAATCACCCGGCCAAATTGACGGAAGTTGAACCAAGAGCACTTTTTGGACGGGGACACGTCTGCGGCAAGGTCGAAGCGATCATCCGTGGAAGACGATATGAGAGCAAAAAGGATATTTGATCTCCAGTTCGGATGCGGGGAGTCGAACCCCGGATTTCCGGTTAAACGCTCGAGTGTCAAATTAGCTGACTGTGTTACTATACCACGTTCGATAATTTGGCCTGTTCATTCTTTCAAGGAGTTAAAGTCCAGCCTCGCTGACACATATCCAGGTCGACCCGCGATCGAAAGTTGGCGAAGAAATTACTGCCGAAGGCTCTTGGACGGCACACACCTGCATCGGAATCAACGCTAATGTATGAGGAGACTAAGATAAACGCACTGAGGGGTCAACCGCAATCCACCTCCGACATCGATGCAGTTCGGATGCCGGGAGTCGCACCCAGATCTGCCAGTTGAACGGTCTGTTTGGTATTTCATCAGAAATTAAAGCCTTGTAGTTTGAGAATGAACCCCCTGCGCGTTTACGAGGGGCTTCTGCTATTCCCAAGTAAAGGCCGTGGCTAATACCTTTATTTCAACAAACCCCGCATTGCCAGAAATCCCAACGTTGAACGTAGGATGAAGGTTGGGTCCTTATACCTTGCCCGATTTCTTCACTATATCTGAGTTCAGTAGTGAATGAGGGTATCGATAAAGTCCGATAGAAAGCCAGATCGACGTAGCCAGCAGCAGGCCAGCAGAGTCGCTCTTTCGAGTAGGAACTTACTACTACTAGGAAGTCAGTGAAAGAGACGAGAGTCGTTCTGCTCGTTGAGTCTCGAAGAGACATCAGGTAGCCCAGCTACCCACAATTAGCGCCAAAGCGCAATATTAAGGAAGATAATATGGTGTAATTTCGAGAATTAGTTTCAACCAAGGCAAAGCGAGCAACTGACGTCAGCACTGCCACAATCAAACTCCTTGAAGGCGCTCCGCCACCTTCTTCCCGCCAAAAGCGCGACTCTCCCCGAATCCTTACGAGTCTGGATCCGGATGGGTGCCCGGTCCTTTTTTGTACGCGTGCGCGTGCGTGGGGTTCTACACGACTTGGCTCTGATTCTGTGCCAGGCGCGCGACGGACGATGTCGCTGTCGCTGCCGCGGTGGCCTATCCCCGAGTCCCAACTCTAACTCCGACGTTTTGTCGAGGGAAGCGGGTAAGACCAGTTTATTTATCCTCCATGCCGGAGCCCGTCGGGAAACGGGATTGCAATTGCCTTCGTGGGCAAGACGCGGGCTCGCACGGGTGCACTTCCCGAGGCGCCGCGCCGTCCATCCAGTGCGGAGTAATATTGGGTGCGGGGAGATTTGGATTTCGATGGTGGGGATGAGTCTCTGCCGGAAGAGGGGCGATTGTGAGGGTCATCGTCGTCCATGTCGGCTGGGTATGTACCTTCCTTTTGATAATAACCTAGCCTTGGCTTAGTTGGCGCAAAATCTACCGTCTCTGCGCAAGCTCACCCTCAGATATTCTGCTGTACCCGTTGCTTCTCATGGCCGCCGCTTTCCCGTCTGTTCGGTACCACAATATCTTACACACCGTCCTTCAATGTTACAATCCAGCTCTGCGTCCCCCTTTCCACTCTCAGCTTGGCCTCTCCCTGCCTTGCAGGCCTCTCAATCTTCCACCATCACACCATTCCTATCCTCCGGGACTCCGACCGCGCGTGCAATATTCTTTCCAGCATCCCCAACTCCTCTCATCCTCACACGGGCGTCGCCTCCAGCGTCGCGTTGTCGAGGGATAGATAGCTTGCGGCCGTGGTTACTGGGGTGCAGCCGCGCTTCGCAAAAGCGCGACCACTGTCGACAGGCGTGTTTCTTGAGGATAGACTTTAAACCCCTTCGATTCGTGCGCAGAGGCGGGTTCTGTGCGGAGCATGGCGGTGCATGTGCAGGACAGTCGCACCCTCTACTATGTCGCTCGCCGTCGTTCCATCTGTCCCCCACACCTCCGCGCGCTGGACATTTCGGTGAGAACTCTTGACTGCCTTGTTCCATCGTGAGCTCGTGGCGCGCTCCTACCCGCCTTCGCCGCTGGATCATGTGGCGGAAATTCTGGCATTCCAGCCGGCGTGCCGGCACCTCCCGCAGAAGTATACTTTCTGCGCCAATCCTCCCAGCGAGGCATTGTGATGCTCTCCTTCATCACTGTGAGGTCACACCGACGAGGAGAGTGCGCATATACCAAGAGCGAGCCGCGCATGCCACGGCCCCTCGCGTACTCGGCGCACTTGCGAAGGGGAGCGAGCCTAGAGCAGAGACTCCGACTTATGACAACCCTCCTCAAGGAGCGCCGCAGGCTGTCTTCGAATATGGCTCTGCTGAATTGTCTTGATTCTTTGGTTGATTTGTTGTAAAGGAAAGGCTGCAGGGAATGGCGTCGTCGCTGAAGACGAGCCGGTGGGAGCCGCAGGTACAGTGAGTTGTTTTGTTTAACGTTTAGCGCGGATTAATTGATTGATTTGGCAGAGGGTTGTGGCCACATGAGCAGTATGAGCTCCCGCACGCCAAACAGTACTTATTCTTTCTCGTTGTTTTTCTACTCACTGCTTCCAGGACAAAAATTATTACAACGCTCTCGCTCCTTGCTGGCGCGTTCTCGAAGCTGGATACCAAGTGGTGCAGTATTCTGGTTCATCGGGTACGTTCACTCTCTCCTCTTTTTGCGCTCGTCGCCTAATCGGAGTTGTAGACGCCATTCTTGAATATGTACTAACCTTGTGAGTTGACTATACGAGTGTAACTCAATGCCTAACGTTACCAGCTATCCGACGTCTTCGCGACCATGGACATCTTGTCGAATGCGCTCGAGGCTGGGCACCCGCTTCCGGCGTCGCTTCCGGGTGTTTGGTGTATCACGAGTCACTCATTCGCTCGATCGAGAGGGACACACGCGGGTCCACAGTACGCCCGGTCCCAGTACCCCTCACCGAGCCGGAAGACAGCTTGGACGACTCCGACTCCGACACACATGCCGAGTTCGTCGCGGGCAAGGTCGAGGGTGCGAGCATTGGGTTTGAGCTGTCGTTGAGTGTATTAATGGTCAGTTCGCATGCCTCGGTTGTAAATATCCGCGGTTAACCAGCTTCGCCACGCTCAGGATGAGCAACTGCCTACGCACTCTACGAGTTATTACACTTTCTTTGCCTTCTGCATCCAAACGTGCTGACTTTGACTCATTCGTGCAGCGTTTATTGCGCTCGGGAGTCTCCTCGCTGTGAGTGTTTGACCCTTCTCTATGGTGGAAATGGTGTTGATTTTATCCGGTTAAATTTGCAGCTCCTAGACGAAATCGGCGCGATCGTGCGCAAGCTGTGTGGGCAGACGACGTTCCGCGGCTTCGATGCGCTGCACCACGATTTCTTAGGCCGCGAGGAGGCAGCGATGGGGATGTTCGCTCAGAAGCCGCGGTAAGACAAAGAAGATGTTTTTTTCAAATGCAAATAATGATGCCATGAGAGTTGTTTTGTTGATTATATCAGTATGTGTTTGCCAGATAAAATAATTTCGAGCGGTTCTTTCGTCGTCCTTGGTTGTGAATCGTAGTGGACCTGACTGGACCATGGAAATACTATACTGTCAGCATGCAGTGATCCAGTGATTGGCTGACATTTTAGTTTTTGTATCAACAGAGAACTCATGGGATGTTCCGCAATTTTATTGACCAAAATTGGGCGTTGTTTTTGGTGTGGAAAGGCACTGCAGTGTTTGGCAGTTGTCCATCAAAACTAATACACTGCCACAGCCTTTTCTCTCACTTCGCCATGACAGGACCGCCTAAAAGAACCGATGCTCTGTTCTGGGCAATGGCACGACGCGCGGGGTCAAGTCGCAGAAGACTTCCCCCACACCATCTGCTTCCAATAGAGCTCTGGGAGGCCATATTCCACGAGGTCTCTTCTAACGAAGATCTGCTACGAATCTCCACTGTGTGTACAGCTTTCAATATGCTCTGTATTCGCATATTCCTTCTGCGAAACGACTCTTCCGAGGCCGAACTCTCCAACCCAGCTATGGTGGCCCCGTCACATATCCTCGTGGCTTTCCATCTCTCCTTTCGCAGTTTCCTGTTTGAATGATTCCGTTGCGACTTCGGGCCTTCGCAATTGCTTCGAAACCTAAGACTCATGCGGGAAATCATAGTTCGATCTCCCCGCCTGCGATTTCTCGCTTTATCCTTCCAGCATGATTTATTCCGCATCCCCACCGACGATCTATCGCGGCAAGCTCTGATGAGCACTATTTGCGCGGGTCTCTCCACCATGGCGAAGCGCATGGCCTGCCCCGTATTTATCTTCTCCGGCTACCGTATATTCAGCTGCCAGCCGCAGGACATTGCCGGTTGGAACCTGGATCTTTTCCAATTCAGTCCCGTTCTGGGACCACGCGGGTTGATCAGGCGTGCACGACGCATCCTCAACCTGAACAGGAACCCGCCCAAATATGCCTCTCGGATTCCAACAACGATTCGACTCCATACCAGGGAAAAACTCACAGTGAATGCACTTTCCGAGTTGTGTTCGGCCACCCTCGAGTCATTTGCCGACGAGGCATTGTCCCTCCCGTCATTCACAATCCTTGTCTTTAATCCGATGTCGATCAGGTATATACGGCTAGATACTTGGAATGACAAGATTCCACCGCAGGACCTGAGCGCCGTCATTACGCGTATCTTGTTACCGAACCTGCGCAGGATCACAATCGGTGTAGCCACCATTGATCCCTCGGCACTGCGTCTCTTTCTCTCGAGACATTCCACCATCGAACACTTGCAATATGATGGATCCGAGGATGACTCAGAGCGACGTCCCTTAGTTGACCCCCCGCTAGCACACCCTGGCCTCGCCGAAATCCAAATCACTGTCTTCGGCAAAGCGTTGATGGGTCGATTAGTCTCGGGATTGAATGGTTCCCCCAATCTGCACACATTTTCTTTCGCATTTTCGGCCATCCTCTCATCGGCAAATCATGCGGGATTCCTTGTTGACCTGCGCCAGATTTCCCTTCGCACGACCGATACATTCCTGAACCTTCACCTTTGGAATGATCGCTCGAAATCAGTGGAAGGTTCCTTGTGGTGTTCTGGCGAAGAAGCATGCAATGTTGCCAAAGCCCTTCATTGCATCCGGTCCGTTGACATCTACTGCTCTTCTGTCGAGATCGGGCTTACGGCGCTTCCATGGCTGGCTCTCCTCCCCGCGGTTTTGAATATTAATTTCATGCTTAGTATCAAGTGGCGCACTCAGCCCCGCCCCACGGACGAAGCACTCGAGAGTGAAGAGGTCAAATTTGTCGAGCAAGCTCGCGCGGCTCTTCCCCGTGTGCCACAAGTTACTGCTTCGGTTTTTTGATTTCCATGGCTCGACTACATATTGCACCCTACTAATCTTGTTGACCGTAATTGCCTGTGACCATTGCTCTGTTCAATTTATGTATTTTCTACCCCGCATTTACGAAGAAAGAAAAGCAATTCGAAGGTTTTTCATCATACTGAGGCCGATCTTGAACAACCTGAAGATCTAAACTTCAGCCTCCTCTCCATGTAAACAAGCTAACCGTCCTAACTGAATTAATTTGGCCAAATTGGACTTTTTCAGGCCAATCTAGCCTTATCCCCAAACGAGGTCTTCCCTGAAATTTTCTACGCGACACATGTGTATCGTAGACATAACTGATAGGCTAATTCTAGGTAAATTTATGCTTCGTTCTGTTATCTAGGCTCTACCGGGGGGCATGGGGAAACCTGTGGGGTCCGCGAGCGGCAGGAAGGAGTCCAGGGGTAATGGTGGATTTACCGCTTGTCTGTACCCCGGGAAAATCCCTGGAACCGGTGTTCATGATTCGGACCATACCGTGTAATGATACATCCTCCTCCTCCTCCTCTCTACCTACCTACTTGATGTGTTTGGCTCAATGGTGCAATGATTGCGGAAGGACCCTCAAGATACCCGTAGTACCAATGCACCTGTCTGTACGGAATAATGTGGCTCCAGCAAGGTTTGCGATGCCGTGATGATTCAGATTGCGGAAAGGGGGAAGGTTCTTCAAGATCGCGGGCCCTATTACCCATATGTCCATGTGTTCCGGTCACGGCCAATATCGGTGCTCATATAGAATGATCCTAGCTACACTCCAATATCTTGACCTTCACTATCGAGAACTTCAATTATTTTGGAACCCGAGTAATAAGTAAGTCTACATCATAAAGCAACCCAAACTCAAAGCCCCATCCCTTGTACAAGCTTCGTCATCCCGTACAGTTCATTCTACAGTCGTACACGTCCAAGGTCTTGGGCGACGGCACCGTCATCACTGTGTTCCCACCCATCCTAGACTCAGCTGAGACTAGGCGCTGTAGGTTGTGCCAGATGGAGTTAGGTCGGTGTAGGTCCCTACACAGCCCCCCATCTAGGCGACTGCACGTAATGTCCCTCTGGCTTTACAGGTACCCAGTAAGGCGGCTAAACTCAAGTCAGTGTAGATGAGGGTAGATCGTGGAAGGCGAGGGTAGCTCCCTAAACTCGGCTGCACAGACCTAGACTTACATCTTAATGTTGAACATTTCCATCATCTAATATTCTGAGCAACCGCGTCCCTTCCCCCCTTGCGTAGGTGGCTACAAGCACCTGTTGCAACCTACACAGATCCTGCCAGACTTAGACCTACCTGTGCCAACCTAGCCAGAGCCAGACAGACCTCCACAGACTATTCTCTAGGCACCTTGCCTCAATCATCGATGTAGCTACTTCTAGGTTCCTACACTCAAGCTGAGTCTAGGAAGGGTCGGAACGCAGCGCATGGTGTCCATCGGTGTCAGATATGTGCCCTTCTACTTGGTGTACTCTGCGTGCCTGTGTCCCACCAGACCTTTTCCCGTGGTCTCAAATGCCATGTCCATCGCACTCGGTTGAATAGCCACCCCAGATGTTCGGGATCGAGGCGAGGGCGGCCGTTGAACCCAGGGTGCGGCGTGGGCAGGTGGCGCAGGTGTTCTTCCTTTTTTTTTTTCCTTTTTTTTTCCTTTTTTAAAAATCTTTGTTTTATTTTCTTTGTACTTAGGGCATATGGTAGAAATAATCTAGCTATGTTATTCGCATTCATAATAGGTAAAGTAAATCTGATCGGTGAGGGGTGGCACAGGTGTCTTCGCCGGCAAGGCGTGTCTACAGATTTTTGATGTACAGTAGGCTCGCGGGATTGCTGTGGCCTGGCAGAGAAGGAGAGATAATGAGCATGGGTACGAGCGGGTAAGAGGTGGGGGGTGAGCCCCAGGTCTCTATGATGACCCTGGCCCAAGTTTATCAAGGGTTTCCTTCGAACGAATCGGGCGCGACTCGTCGCGGCGTGCGTCACAGAGTTGATCTACATGCATCATTTCGCTGCTCCTCGTTCTTGTGCTCTAAGTGCACACGTCACAAGCTCAAAACATCGACTTTCGGCAAGAGCGAACACTTTTGGGGGTAGATGCTTGGTTAGATTCTGGAAGTTTGGTGTGAGTTCAAATGGGTGTCTATTTTTCACTTCGCTGTGCCGCCCTTTCGCCGGAGGTTCTTCGGCATACACTAGCATACCTTTCTCGAATTTCTGAGATTCCTGCCAACCAACTGCCAACTGTATGAGAATGGCCTCAAATTTAGAGATCCGAACGATACTCCAGTTGAGAATGCTTCTGAGAATCTCAAAAAATATGTAGGCCTTATTCAGTTCCAAGCAAAACCTTCTTCTGTCGACTGGTGAAGCGTTGGTAGACCGCGGGACTAGCCGAAGAGATCCGAAGCTGCCGAAATTGTCCGTTCGTGACATATTAGGTCACAGTGACGGATAGTTCTCACCACCATGCCACACCCCAGTCTGAATGCATCCAACATATCCCGTCTTCCGGTTTCTCTTCGGGTATTCATTTCCCCGGCTTCGTCAGGCAGTAACTAACGGCCTGCGTAGAGAATGGCCACATCTGCACTGAATGGATCTTTGGACGATCTACAGAATGTGGTGCTGATGGTTCGGGATCAAAAGGACCCCGCTTCCCAGTCTCTATCGCTCCTATTCCTGCCCGTTCTCTACGCCCATATCGATCTCGCCAGAATGCCAAGTTCTGCAGAGATGGATACCGCGATTCTTCCTGGTAATCTCATTCGTCCAATTGTCGCTGCAGCCAGTTCCATCGCTGCAATTTCCTATCTTTCCAAGATTCAAGCTTCATCTGGAGTCGATCTTTGGCCACGCCTGTGGGGTTGGACCCAGTTTATC
>JARJLF010003247.1:0-20121 GCA_029378395.1 Mycena leptocephala | reverse complement strand
TCAAAGTGTTAGATATAGAGATAAATTTGTAAAGAACGAGACTGACTGCGACAGTACAGTGATGTGGTATAAATTGGCAGCGCACCGTGTCTCAGAGTGTACAATGTGGCGTTGTAGGTGAGAGGTTCCGTAAGTGTCAATATATTCTCGTCCGCTCGGTGGTTGCGACAATCCGAATTCTGGCAAGACCGCACAGGGGGATAGAGGTGACGAAATGCTGGCTCTATTGTCAGATTTCAAGCAGATATATTCAAAGGGAGTAATTACGGACAGGTGTGGTGATGAAGCGAAGCATCATTGAACACCAAAATTTCCTCGTCCGTCGGTGAGACCGAAGACTGACTCCAGACGAGCCCACGGAAGGCTGACCAGCACACCTCAATCAGACGAGTATCAGTTTCACCTAGAGCAGTGGCCAAGACACGGAGAATGGTGGAGGGTAGAGTCGTCGGGCATTCCAGTCTGTTAATCTGGGAGAACTCTATGCTGTTCTGGCTAGCGACGCGTAGCGGATGAAGAGATTGAGACCGTGGAAGTCGAGCAATCCAAGCTCCGGGTAGCTTTGAAGTGCGGCTGTGAGCTGGTGAAGGCTCATGGTTGCTGTTATGCGGCAGGGAACGAGATAGACTAGCACAGGAGGCAGGAAGTCACGTCAAATGCAGAGCGCGTCGCGATATTTGCCTTATTTGCCTACAGCTTCCAAACGCTCCACATCAATTCTACGCGCCTGTCATTCCCGCCCATCTATTCTACCCGCGTCCGATCTCATCAATTCTCCCGTAGAATCTACCCAGAGAATTGATCCCAACGGATCCGACGTCCTCCCTGTCCCGGCAATTAGCCGAAGCTAGCCGAGGGCTTCGGTTAGCTCTTCCCCGCTAATGGCAGTCTCATGGCTACCCTGAAATGCTTCGGGGTCCGAAATTAGGGAGGTCCGTAAAATCCGATGGTTGTGTGGGATTCGAACCCACGGCCGCTACGTTACATTAACGTAATCATCGGTCTTTTCCGGCCAGGACTTATGGTATATCCGCTGAGCCATGCGTCCCTAACTCGTTTACTTTTTTATCTTTTGGAAAGGACAAGTTTAACGGCAACTAATCAGCGGTCCGACGCCCGCGCTACTTCAGATCGCCTATAAAGAGCCTTGTTTTGGGGTCTTCCTTCTGTCTCAACATGTCCGTCCAGCAATCCGACAAGCCTGAGATTGAGCAGTCCGAGTATGATGCAAAGTCGGCCGCCGACCTCGAGTGGGCAAACCGGGACGACCTGGTGGATATCGACCGCAAACCAGGCATACTGGGTTATTTCCTCAAGAAGAATCCAAGCCCAGAGTTCATTGCGGACCTGGCAACAATGAATGGCACCGAACTCGACCCAAAGGAGGTCGCCCGCATGTAAGCAACCGCATTCGACACGTCTTTGTCGTCGTCTAATCAATTTTCACTTTTCTAGAGAGAGGAAAATTGACTGGTGAATATATCCTCCAGAAAGACAGCTGCATTCTGTTCTGACTTGCGAGACGCTAGGTTGATAATTCCGGCCCTCAGTGTTTGCTACATGGTGTGTCGATTCCCCGACCTTACCCCGGGCTGACCCCCTGGTTCCTTCTAGTTTTATTACGTGTATGTCGTGATATATCTATGCATTCTACGACATCAACGCGGCTTTACACAGGGACAAGACCACGCTTTCTTATGCCGCGATATTTAACAGTGAGCTGAATACACTCCTGAGTCCTGACATGCTCGCGTGACCCGACTTCGCCCAGTCAAAAAGGATTTACACCTGGGCAAATCGCAATATGCAAGTGTCTGTTCCTCGAACTCGGCCCCCTTGTTGCTTACAATGCTCTATAGAGTTGGCTATCCAGTCTATTTTACTGTAGGTGCTACTCACTGCCTCATGGAACATGCTAACAGTCCCGTAGTCGGATGGGTAGCGTGGGCACTTCCGACGAACTTGCTGATGCAGAAGTTCCCGCTCAACAAGTATCTGGCGTTCAATGTCCGTTCCATTACCCGAGTCCTTCTGATCTCGGCGATTGACTCACCCCATTTGTAGATTTTTATGTGGGGGGCGCTCCTCATGGCCCAAGCCGCCAGCCGGAACTTCACTGAACTCGCCATTCTACGCACCATCTCCGGCGCCGCCGAGGTAAATTTGAGTTTTACATGGAATATTCCAAATGGGCGAGTATTGATTGATTTCAAGGCCACCGCCGACCCAGCCTTCGTTTTGATCACGTCTACATGGTACACACGAGAGCAGCAACCTCTTCGGATTGGGTAATTACCGCCCTTGCCGAATTTATCCCCCAATACTAACTTGAACCTTGCAGATATTGGTACTGGTACGCAATTCTGTAGTGTAACCTTGCAAAAGTTCTTCTTTGACGTTCCATATACAGCGCCAATGGTCTGGGAATCGGACTAGGCGGTCTTTTGGGCTTTGCTATTGGTAATTCATTCCCCCATCTGGGATTTATGCGTACTAATGGGGCCCAGGTCATGTTCGTTCTTTTCCATTTTATAGCGATCGTGCTTATTCAAACCTCCATTCAAACCTTCGCGGTATAGATTAAAGGTTTGCACTCTTGCAGACGACATACACGCGTATTTCTAACCAAAATCGCAGGCCTGCCGAGCTGGAAATATGAATTCCTGATCATAGGTGCCTTGTGCTGCGCCTGGGCCGTCTTCATGTTTATCTTCATCCCCGATTCCCCGTACCAAACACATTGGTTCACGCGTGCGGAACGCCTCATCATCGTGAGCCGCAAGCGGGACGACCAGAATGGTCCTGACAACCGACAGTGGGCCGCATCGTACTTTCCCCGATCAGATTCTGACCGGCCTGCAGCTGGAGCTCGTCGCAAGCCGTCGAGGCCTTCCTGGACATCAAGACGTATCTGTTCTTCTTGTTGGGGTTCACGGCGAACGTCCCCAACGTATGTCTGAAAATTATTTTCTCGCAACGTTAACATGGACTGACTCTGGCACAGGGCGGAACATCCAACTTGTACGCAGGGCTCCGCACCTGCTTATTTACCTCACTAACACTCCTTACCTAGCGGCACGCTGATTGTTCAAGGGTGAGTGTACCAGCCTTAACTGTCGGACCTGGCCTCACACCTCTGCTCAGTTTCGGGTTCAACACACTCAACACGACGTTGATGCAGCTCCCATACGGCGCGATTATTGTCGCATTGTGCGTTGCCTTTCCACACGAAACCCAGATACTAAGACGCGCCCCCAGCATCCTCGGTGCTCTCTACGTGAACAGCAAGGCCCAAAGGGCTACCGTACTTACTTAATGGTCGCGACAACAATTCCAACCGTCGTCGGCTTCGCCATGGTTGCGTGGGCGAAGCCTAAAGCTGCCCGCCTAATCGGTTACTGTGCGATTGCCTGTTCCCCTATACTGTCATTATAAACCCATAATTGCATGCAGGGATCACGGGCGCCTCCAACGCGACGTTCGTCGTCGGGCTGTCCCTCGTCTCTGGCAATGGTACGTCTTCTGACCCATACACTGGTGCAGGCACGCTGACCATGCACCTCAGTGGGTGGTCAAACCAAGAAAGCAATCGTGTCTGCAGCCATATTCTTGGGTGTCGCAGCCGGGTCAGTCATCTGTCACGAATATACCAATATACCGGCGCGCACCTAATCAACGATATTGCAGTAACATTGTCGGCCCTTTCCTGTTCAAGGACTCGAAGCGCCGAGATACCTTACGGGTGTCGTCGGCTGTATGGTCTCCCGGATCCTCGAAATCTTCGTGATTCTCGCGTTGCGCTTGGTCTTTAGCCGGGCAAACGCAAAGCGCGACCGTGACGTCGCCGAGGGACGCGTGGCGTATGACGAGCGCGTCACTGGTCTGCAGGATATCTCTGACTGGAAGAATCCTGCCTTCCGATACGTTTTGGTGAGCTTTTCCTGTGGTTTTCGGCTGAAGCCATTTCTCATCCGCGTTTCTTTAGTGAGCAATCTTTGCTCTTAGTAGACCACGACTTGTACGGTATGATGACCCTGATTGAACACACGACCTGGAATTGTACGAGAAAAAAAATGAAAAATAGTAGGGATGCGGGATTAGTTGCTACGATAGTCGTGCTGCTTGTAATGGGTTTGGAGGTTACAGTTGCATGTGTTTTTATGAAAACAGACGGAAGATGAGGATGCGTGTGAGGGAGGACGGTAAAAGAAAGACCAGAGAAGATACTTCGGTGTCTTGATGGTCCATATCGGCAAATTAAAGTTCAATTGTGTTGTCGTTTCGGTCTGCTCCACATATCCCGGATACGAAAGGCATATGTATACAACAGCAGGTACAGGATGATGAATGAATGGGATATCGTGGTAGTAAAGCAGGGAAGCATGCGGTGTATGGGGTATCCCAATTAGTAGCTGTAGTAGATAGATAGATAATCTTGTTATTCCATTATTATTCCACATATATATGATTATATACCCAATTTATACCTGATCTTGCTTGTGAACATAGTTTAGCCTCGTATAGTGTAGCAATGGAATAGAAAGACTCTCAAGATTGAAATTGAAGTTACCGCCGCCTGAGAAACCTGAAAGGCTCTCCAAGCCGGAAGAATTAGCAAAAATAGTGCAAAAATTAAGGGAGGTAGTATCTGAGGAATGAAGAATAATGCCCATAGTCATTGGATTGGCGGAGGCCGGATTCGTTGTGGATTGAAGAACGGCAGTGTGCCCAAAATGGAAGTTATATAAGCAGCACAGCAAAGCCACGCGAGTTGATGGGTACTCCTTGAAATCGATTGGTATTCGTGTCGCCTCCATGTGGATGCAAAGTGTGAGAACCGGTCTAAAAATTTTCGGCGCCGCGGTTGCTAGCCGGTGCACTGCCGGTGCTAGGTGCCGCCAGCCGTTGCTAGGTGCCGCTAGCCGATCGGCTAGTTAGTTCTGGCCTAGCCGTCTGTTTAGCTCTTCGTCGTATGGGGAGCTATATCTCCATATAATCCACCCAGAGTCTGAAGAACGGCATTTGGCAGTTCCAACGAGTTAAAGTGATCGTGAACCAAACTTTTTTTTAAGAATCAAACTCGGCTGTTCGGAACGGAACTTGACCACAACCCAACACAACGTTTTTTTCTCGATTGCGTATGGGGTGAGCGACGTCACGGCGAAGAACGAAGTTGGACTTTTTGGCGGTCTTCCGAACCTCCCCCCTGCAGGGCCATGTTGACCGGCTCCCTCAGTAGTTTTCAGCTTCATATTTTGGAGCATACCTTATACAAGCCTGGACCCCCCATCTTCAGATTATCTGGCACAACGCAAAACCCTGACAATCCCAAATCAGCGCGAAAAGAATGGTTCTCTGTGCGACTCGATCGATTTTTTCTTCCGCGGCATCGGACAATTGATATAATTGTTTTTTATGGGGTATTTGAAATTAACCAGTCCTACTACGATGTCACATTCCGTAATCATTACGGCAGGCGGTCTTTTCCGGCCAGGATTTGTGGCACATCCGCTAAGTCACTCATCCCCACGACGATTGATATAATTATACCTTCCATTCGAATCAATGCGCAAATTGTAAAGATACAAAATTTACGTTGTTCACCAACTTCCCCGTTCCCCGTTGGCGAAACATCCACATGGTCCAGGCACAGGGGTGCAAGTTCTAAAACAACCCTCCCACATGTCAAAACTAATACAATTGGATAAGACTTAGGACAAATTACTCAGCGTGGTCCCTTTCGGAACATGCCGAGTTGTACAATTGTGGCATCAAGCAAGATATATGGTTTAACTCGAGTCGCAACCGTGGCGAAATCGCTGCGGAGGAGGGAGAAGGAGGCGTGAATGAATCTTGCACGATTTTTCTGTTTACGGCTTGCTTATCATTATTTTGTTAGTGCCAATGCTCGCCGGCTGTGCTTTGAAGGCTTCCAAGATTACATAATCCATACAAGTAACATTCTCAACACCCTAGCCGATCATTTATCCCCTATTTACCCCGCCACATCACATTGCATCGACTCGATCAACAATTGCTCCATGGGACCGCTACGTAATATATCCTCCTTCATGGTTATAAATCAGTGAGGATACTAGGTGGAGCACACGCTTCGCGATGGTGCTCCTCGCAACTCCCCAGGTAGATCGACACCCTCCCACTGCATCGAAGAATAACTTATCGTTTCCTAGCTCATAATGCGCGCTTCAGCTGCGTCCATCTATTTCTTTGACTATATGATGACGCTCCCGAGGTATCTTAATTTCCTTCAAAGTGTATGACCTATAATAACAGATTCAAGCGAGTATCGCATTTACAAGCGTCAAAAGAAAATATGGAATCCCTCTGCGGCATGTATCCTGTTCGTACTGAGCAGATACGTCACCCTCGTCTCCATCGTAATGGCCACTGCTTTCTTCTTTGGTACGACCTGGACCGAGAAGACCTGTGTGCCTGCAGTGTTCGTCCGTCTCAATTCCTCACCTCATCGCCGTTAACTTACTTTTTCAGCGGGGGAGCACTTCGGGCGCTGAGCGCATCTATTGTCTCGCTTATATTCATGTGGCGTGCCTGGGCAATCTGGCATAAGAGACGGGTGAGTTATTTATTCTTCTCATTGAGCTAACGCTGAAGTGGATTCAAGCGGATCCTTTACTTCCTGATGATCGCTTTCATACCAACTACCGTATTCACCTGGGGCTTCGTCTTTAATCAAGTTCCAGAGGTAAAGAATGGGAGTTGTGGGGGCCTTGCCGGGACGGGAGCGTTCGGTGCCAAATGGCCCTTTGCGCTAGTACGGTTTAACTTTGAGTTTGTTCGTCCGCGATTCTAAATTTCTTTCCACAGGCTAATATAGTAGGCACCTGCTCGTTTTTCAGCATTCGCAGTTTAACCGACTATGAAGGTGTTCGATGCAGTCTGTGTTGGCCTCAGCACGTATAAGCTTGCATTAAATCTCAAGGACGGGTCCAGGTGAGCCATAGTCGGCTGTAATTTCACTGTCAGCCACCTGATTATTCCGCCAGTCAAATATCTTCAATTCTCCTGGTGGAGTATGTCGCTTTCAATGTTCGTGAATTAAAATCTAACAGTTGTGCAGCGGCTTGGGATATTTCTTCACTTCTGTGGCACTTCAAGTGTTGAACCTTATCTTCCTGCTGTCTCCTGTACGTCCATACTCATCGAATCTCTCAATCAGGCTTGAAATCGATCTTTTCTTGAGGACCCAGCGAAACAGAGTACCATGATTACCTTTACGAACGCCATCACAGGTCTGCTGTCTCAGCGCATCAGTGAGTGGTCGCCCCAGTCTTTAATCGATGCTTTTTGAATGATTCCTCTGCCTAAAGTCACCTCCCTCTCTCAACGAGTCATCAATGCCACATCGACGAACGAAGTATCCCAGACACGCGACAGGTCGCTCTCGCGATCACGCTGGACGAATGCACTTCGGCGGCCTGGTCAGACTCCTGCAACAAAGAATGGGATCGAATTGGGCAATGTTATGACGGTGTCTGTGCAGGTGACGCGGGACCAAGTCGCGGATACGGAGAACTCGTACGACGATACTGATTCGAACAAATACGCAGCCAGCATGAAAGAGAGGGCGGCGGTGTAGGATTTGCACCGATTAATCCATTCTTTGTCTGTATTATCTGGGAAATTAAAAGCTGTTTTTTTTCGAACACTTCTAGGTGGTTCAATGTGGCCAATGTTTGGTTTAAATATTGATGCGAGTATGGCGATTCAAGTTCGGTCGACTGTTCAAGTTAGTTATCAACAGTTGCAACAAGTACCATTCACTGCGTTCCGGTGTCGGTTGTGCTGCCGCGAGGTGAGGTCGAGGTACCTTGAGGCGATGGGCCATCAACCTCGGTACAGCTTGAGATACCTCGATGGACCTCGGGCTCGTTGTCCATAAAAGGAAGTGTGGTTTCCCACGCCTTCGCACCATCGTCGACGTGCACTCTGCACACCATAAATTCATGCGCTTTTTCCATAGACTGGTTCACAATATCTCAGAACATGACCGTACATTTTTTTCTCGTCCCACAAAACTCAAAGAACTGATCAATAGAGCCTAAATTCGGTTGAAGTAACATAACGGGACCAGGGCCCCAATACTTCGTTTTTTCTTACAATTCTCACTTGCAAAAATTCTTTGCCTACTAGTTTGCCGCTCCGTTCTGACCCTCAGAACGGATGGCTGTGCCAGCGGATAGCCACCGGTGGCTGGGGTCAGAACGGAGCGGCAAACTAGTAGGTTGTTAGGGTTCATAGAGTGAGGGATGCGAGTGATAAAATCAACATAATGTCGGATTTTTGTCCTGGTTTGGCTAATCCATGCTGGTGTCAGGCCCCTGGGCTCAAAGGTAGCCAGATAAAATCATGATCTGCATAGAGGATCGAGGGTTGGGGTGTCATTGGGCAACTCAGCTAGCAAAGTCTAATTTTCGGTGGACCTCACAATGGCCTGTCAGCAGAGCTCCACCAACATCTTCTTTCACTTTGAGCGACATTTGAATCCGGGCTTACTCTACAATTGCATTCGATTCGAACGACAGGGCAGAATCTGATTGAGGATAGGCGTGAAGCAAAAGAAAAAAGAAACCATGAGAGGGGGAGTCGGGAAATATCCAACTTCAGAAATGCTCGATTGGATCAACCAGAGAGGGGAATCGATTAAGATTGTCGAGCGTAGCAACCCGAGAAAGCATTGCGGAAGAAACCCCAGGAATGGAGATTTAATCTTGGAAGTCGACAAGCGCCGAGGCGTCTAACTCGGCAACCACCAATTCACCACATTTCAACTTGATTTCAACACAGCCACCAGCCTCGTGCTTCCCACGTTGCCGCCACGAATCTGTCGCGCTGAGGCTCCCGGTTCAATCCACCTGGGGTGCGCGCTTAATCCGCAGTATCTATTGCCTATCGCGACGTTCTGACCGCCTACCCTCTGGTACTCGGGTGATTCCTGTTCATATGCATTGTTCAATCTCTGCCACAAACTGGAGGCTCCGGATTCTGCAGTTCCCGGCTCGTTTCTTTTGCTTTTCGAGTAACGCTAGCGGTGGCTGAAATTCTGTGCCTTATATCTGACGGGCATCTCTACTCTGCACGTCGAATGCAGACGTGCGCATCCCTGCTCTACTGACTCTAGTCTTTCTATCGCTCCACGCCGTAATTCCACTGGTCGTCCACTCGCACTTACACCTGCCGGCTGTAGCGCTACGTAAGGGGTACCCTTGCTACAGCAAAAATCAGGATTTGCTGATGTTGATGCTCTAGCACTACTGCATCATGGAGGAGAATTTTCAGGTTGAGGGTGATCTTTATATAAACTCTCGATGCCGAAAACGGAGCTTGCACTGGGTTCTTCGGAAGTAGTACCCATCTCTCCTCGGGACTTTTTTCGACTCTTTCTGGTTGAAAAATTCCTCTTCTAATGGTTATATTCTCTGAACTCTGCCCGTTGTGGCGAATTCTGGAAGGCTTTGCTGTGTCGAACTATCCCTTTCGCGGACCGGGCTTCGCTCTTTGTGCATGAATTTCTGGTGATGATTTCGAACGTCTAGCTTGTCTTCCTGGGTTTATGCGCCCACCAAATATTTTCCTCGTCCATACTCAGTGTTAGCCGCTTCTCTCAAACACAGACAAGACCGTGTCGCTGAGTGTGCACTTACGAATTTCTACAATTGGTATCTGAGTGTCGTTGTCAAGTTCAGATCCGTAGCCTGCCTTTGATTCGGGGCTAGGATATTTCGCCGCGTCCGCCGATCCGCGCCGCGTCACCGCCGCGTCACATGGTAATATCGCCGCGTCTCAACATTCGATCCCGCGTCCTCCCTTATGACTGCCGCGTCCTCCATCTTCATCGCCGCGTGGTCGCCGCTGTTGATCCAGACAAAGTATACGGGGCCATCACGCAGCCCTAACTATGTCTCGAAGTTTGACCTTATGCCGCATCACCGCCGCCGCCGCATATCCATCATCGCTGTGCCTCTACACTGGCTGGGTATTTTGTAAATTACATATCAATACATCTGTTTCGCGCGTCCTCACTGGCGTCTTCAATCTCCATCGCCGCATACCGCCGCTGACAATCTCTTCACTTACTCTCCCATGCGCCCAATGTGCCATCCACTCAACCACGCACAACTATGCTGTGGCTACTCTACACATACCAGAAGGTGCTTCTTCTAACTCAGTTTAAAGGGTTCAATCTTGTAGGGACGGAAATAGTGACTGGTATTGGATGTTCTCACGCTCTGACCACCACCACGCCGACTCGCCGATTCTCTCTTCAGCACCAGCCACGCCCTTTCCGTCTAGATCTACCCCTTCAGAACGTCTCATTGCCCGACACCAGCGCCTGGAAGCTCTGCTGGAGTCCGCTCTAGCCACCTTAGCCCTTATCCATGATGCTGGTGGACCTGCCAGTTATTCCGACCATGTATTGGATGTCGTGGCGGCCCTTGGTCGCCATATAGCTGCCCCTATCATTGCTACCCCACTTCCCAACCCCCTTCCTGACCTTACCACTGCCGCCAACTCTGCCCATTACCTTGCGGCCACTCCGAATGCCCCAGTTCCCGTTCCTGTCGACGACACAAAGAGAAGTCACGTGTCGTATGCTCGGGCCACTTCGGCCAAGCCACGACGTCATCTTTCGCCATCGCCGAAAACTAGTCAGCCAGACATAGTTGTGCGATTCGCAGACGCTACCAGTGGGCCCCCTCGACGCCCCAACCCAGCGGTCATCTACGATGCTATCCACGATACACTCTCCCCACCTGTCGGCTATTCGCGGGTGTATGATGGACCCGCAACTGGAATCTTATTATCCAGCTCGAACCGGATACCGGGACCGCCTCGTTCATGATCGACAAATATGCATCGCGCATCTGGGAAATCATTCGGCCCCTTCTGGACTTCCCGGAGGGCCATCCCAATCCAGCCTTTGAGACTGGTGATCCCTGGCACTCTGTCGTGTTCCATGATTTACCTACCCTACGGGGGCAGACACACTACACCATTCCCAAGGTTCAGGGCTCACTCGAGCTCGGTGGATACTACCACCCAGTGAAGGCGATTTCAGTGTTGTGTACTGACGAAGAGTTGACACGCCGGTATGAGAATGGCATTCGAGTGTCTTTGCGGGTTACGGTGGAGACCAGGGGCGCGCAGGAACTGGTGGATTCAGGAGGAATGATTATGGGCGGTCGGTACAAGGCTAACCATTATGTTCCGCGGCCTCGCTCCAGCACGCCACACACCGAATCACCTCCGACATGACTAATACCGGCCAGTTGACCTCCCGTCCATGCTCTATGTCTCTTCGCTTTTCTCTTCACTTTACGCTTACCTGGACTTTACCCAACATCTACCATGAGTAGAGGCTTCGGCCATATACCTCTGCGGATTCCCCGCTCCGCACTCGTCTTGTCACGAGTTGCACGCCGTCGAGTAGCACTACCCCTACTGATCAGATTTACTTTACTTACAATGGATATGACACAGTTTGTTTCTACCATATGCCTTAGGCACAAAGGAAATAAAACAAGGATGGAAAAAAAAAAAAAAAAAAAAAAAAGTGACTGGTATTAAATTGAACTTTAATCTGTTGGATATCAAGCTGAACTATGTTACAAACTCCGGCACGACACAGCTGGGACTCATCTCCCGCTTTCTCTATTTATTGGACTCATATGCGCGCTGTTCGTGTTTACTTGTATAGTGTTTACTTGTTCCCATTAAGTAGTAAGATTCTTATTTTCCGAGTACAAGAGTCATAGCTATGCATTCACAGTTGTATTTAAACCGTAGTACTACACTGAATTAAGTCAGTTCTTCTGCGATCTTTCCCCCTTAAGCCTACCCCTTCAATATAATCATCATCCATGTCTATTGTATACCAGCCACGTCCAGAGGCCCCAACCTTCCCCACTGGTGGTTCCAAGCTTCTCAGTGCGTGAATTGTTCCCTCGAGGTCGGAGCTTGCGTGGTGTTGCTTGTCGCTTTGCCGGAGGGATATCCTCAACGAGTCCTTCATTATCGTTGTTCCGGCGACGAATTTTCCCTCGTGATTTCCCCAAGACATGTCTCTCCTCGCCACCTGGGAGATCAAGTCACCAACTCCTGAGAGTGCTCAGCAGTACTCGCATTTAAATTGGTGACTGCATATCAGGTTCATGTGCCTGGGGCGATGGGACTCTCTTTTGATCTAGATATTGGGGGTATTTGCTGGGTTTTGCGACGTGAAACCGGTCGCGGGGGGGGGAGAGAATCTAGTCAAAGATTGGGATACTTTCTTGAGTTTGCCTACTTGAGGTATGGCACGGATTTGGAGTGTCTGAATAATGGATTAGTACTAATCTACCTCACGAGAAGTTGGGCCGAGGTCAAAAGCATGTTGTGGAAAGAGCTACACGCCGCGCGGCACTCTACCCTCTTGTTGCGGTGACAGCACAGCCACCGCCGCGTCCGAACCACTGCTCTGCTCCGCGCCGTTCATCGCCTAAATTGAATATTTCAGCTGACCTTGGATAACTGATAATCCCACACACCGTGACCTGCTCCATACCAGTTTTTGGTGTTTGAATTTCAAGAGAACAGCGTCAATTGATATGCAATGAAAGCCATATCCCAATTTTGCCGTACAGCATCTTTCCGAAGCAGCCATTTAGAGTATTTTCCCAGTAGTATTTTTTTTGAACAGATTTCAGGTCCTTCTTAGTGAATTCAAAGAGATCAAGGACTTATATGACGCAAGGGAACCAAGGAGTGGCGTGGAGATCGAGAGATTCTGCAGTGTGTTTGCACTAACCAGAACCTCAACAATCGGTTTAGTGTCAAAATTCAGGGTCCCTGAATCAAATTGGCGTTGTTTGTTTGCTTCTTCTGGCCATGCCTTTTCAAAGCTCATACCGGAAGCCACTATCAACCTGCGCATATTTTTTTGCATCCCAAGAAGTGGCTGTGCAATTAACGTTCAGGTTAATGAACGGCGTCGAGAGACGAAGAAGGATTTCAACCTGAAAGCTTATCAGACAGAGATTTATGAATTGAATACACATTCTGGCTGACTATGGGAGTTCCAACGGTCATATTGGTGCTGATTGGCTGACGCGGCGCTGCCATGCACTTCGCCGCGTCGCGCCCGCGCTGCCCTGAAAGCTCAATTTTTCAAACGAAAAGTATGGTAAAGCAATTAACGAACTCATGCCTTCTGCCCTGACCATGTTACGGCGCTTTAAACTGCTGAGAAATGCACCAGAAAACGGTTTGCTGCTATTGCGGCTGCTGCATTTCACACCTAACCGCGCCGCACCGATCTTCTTTATCTGTGTTATTTTCTATTCAACTCCAGTTCCTGAAGGGTTGGGGATATCATAGGAGCCTCCATATAAATTGAGGGTTGCTGTTTCTGACAAGAACAGTGTTAGGTCAGTGAAGCACTGATGTTGCAGTTTGCGGCATGGGCTGCACTGCTGTATGTGCATTTTTCACAACATTTCTACTGAGTTTCCCGTCCATATTTACCAAGGAAGATAGCCTCCGCTGAGTTTGTCCTGGGTGTTGGAGCTGTGGAGAGGCATTGTAGTGGCCTGACACATTCAACTGTTGTGATGGTGTCAAAATGGTATGGCGGTCAAAATGCACATTTATTCTGCCGCAAGTTTTTTTTTTTCTGCCGCAAGTTTTTTCTCGTTTTTTATGCCTTTTGCCGCAAGTTTAGGTTTTTGGCAATCCCAAAATAGTTGCGGCACAAGTCAATCTACCGGCAACTTTTTTCGTTCGAGTGCTGCAAGTTTTTTTTTTTTTTTCAAGTAACAAAAATTTGGCTCATTATCTCTGGTCCAATCCCCTTAAAATTTGGGTAATGATAGAAACCTTATCTCGGGACCCACAGCAGCCCAATTGTTGAAACGAAAGTAAGACTGTCTGAAAATGGTATACCCGAGATCACCGAGGCAGTCTCGTCAAACCACAGTGCGCTTTCCACCATTTCGAACCTTTCTGACCATCCCATCACTCTATTAGCTTTTTCTGGCCAAGTTATATCAGATCTGTGCTTCACAGTCCACTGATCTCAGGCAGTGTTGAAACAGCAAAAATAGGGGAGGTTCAACCTTGAAGGTTGCCAACTTTGGCCTACTTGACAAGGTTGAGCTGTCCACTGGCAGAAGCACCTAAAGTGGTGCTATTCTGAGAGATTTTCTGAGCTCAGAGGATTCCAGGGAGGATTGATGATTGAGAAGGAGCTACCACTACTAATCTGTGCTCCTGTACAAAATAGACAACACAAACTGGGACACAAACATCAAGGATAGGTGTACAATATGAGCTGTTCAGTATTGCCACATCATAAGGGAATAGCTGAGCAGAGGACAGCGTAAGCGATGGTGCTCATGAGGAAGCTCATGTATGCTCAAGTTTGGATCAAAGAGGCTCGGTGAACGCGGATGCCTAATATGAAAGTCGGACATCTCGAGAAGTCCAAATGGATGCATTTGACTTGGATTTGCCGCTGATCGCCCAGAGCACTATATTTGCCGAAGTAAATAGATTGAGTTTCCGCAGAAAAGTTTTCAGCCAAAAAAAAAGTTGCGGCACTCCATGAAAAAAAAGTTGCGGCAGATCAACTTGTGCCGCAACTATTTTAGGATTGCCAAAAAGGCCTAAAACTTGCGGCAAAAGCATAAAAAACGAGAAAAAACTTGCGGCAGAAAAAAAAAACATGCGGCAGAATAAATGTGCATTTTGACCGCCATATGTAAAATGGCCTTTTCTTGAACTGAAGAAACCCGTGCAGTGGAGTCAATGAACAACAGTTGTCAGGAAGGAGATGTTAGGCTAAATAAAGAATGAATGGGATGTTCAGTTGATTCTGTGAAGGTCGGTTTGGCGCCGCTATGGTGCCGCGTCGAGGATCGTGACCGCCGCATCACATTTTGGACACGCCGCGTCCTTGGCTTGCGACCGCCGCATACCGCCGCGTGACGCGGCAGTATCGCCGCGTCAATCAGGGGTGACGCGGCGAAGTCACCATGTACTTCGCCGCTTCCTACCCCGGACCGCGCGCGCGTGTCGCCCGTCCAAGTTTAATTCATGGCGTCAAACGAAGATGTATACAGAGTCCCTCAGGGCCGTTCCTTGGCCGTCCAACACTACTACATGGTGAGTACATCCTCTGTTTATGCAGAGTCGCTACGGCCTCCAGAAAGCATGATCGGCGCTTGCCAATTTTGGATCGCCGCGTCAACCGCCGCGTCCCCGTCGCGCCAACCTGACGCGGCGAACTATTTTTGCCCCTTTGATTCCCAATCTTAGTCTAGATGTGTCTGCAAAGCATGTGTTCGATACTTTGCACCTCCACGTCTCCGATTATAAGGACACAATATTTTTTTTTATGCCGAAATATCTCAAAACTAGGCAAAAGAAATGTACGTCCTCCTCACTACAATCCTATCCATTCTGCCCTAGGATCCGGCCGTAGCTGGGCCTAAGGCGAAGATAATTCCGCAAGCATGAAAAAATATTGGTGCGCAGTCAAACTCCAGGCAGATGTAACCACTTAGAGAGAGATCTGAGTACAGTATTTGCTGGTTCATCCAATTGTCTCAGTACAACAGCGGCACCGTCCACTGTGAGCCAAAAACATGTTGAAATGACGGTCTCTACGTCCGTTACTCGGGTTTAGCAGAAGGCCTCGCAAACGCGCAGGGGATTCATTCATTCGACAATTGCTACGGACTTATACAATATCTGATTAGGAACCAATATATCTAAGTGGGGAGAATATGATTAGTAGAGGAAAATGCAAGTACAGTGCGGCAAATGGAAGAAGGCAGTGCAAGGGGAATAGCTAATGTACCTGTTGCTTGCTACGCCAGTTGCGCGGCAGTGAATACGAGCGACGGCCTCGAATTCCAACAAAAAACGTTTTATAGCTGACAGGCCACTCTTATCTGTTTATTTCTTTATTCAGGAGCGTGGTATCCATTATTCGCGTTATATCCGGTATCATATTTACATCAGTGCAGATCCAGTTCAACAGGGTGAAGAGTCTGTGGATTGTATCAGTCGTACGACATAGGTCTCTTGAACCAAAAAGAAATCACACGCTGTGGTAAGGCTAAATGCCCGGGGCGTAGGTTCTTTGGATGGGTCGGTGCCGGAGGATTTTAGAGTAAGATGAAGTGAAGAGGTGTCAGATAAATTAGGCCACTGTAGAGTACGAAATTGAGAGCACGAGAAGGTATCGCAAGTCGTAAAAACGACCACGAGACAGATTCCGAGTGAATCTGTAATGCCAAGGGGTTTCACACACCGAGTGCGCACAGTCGAGGTAAGTATGTCGATGGTAAACGAGATGGGACACGGGGGTTCGGCCGCTGAACCGCACTGGCTCACACGATGAGCGTTGGAAGCAAGGAAGATGATGATGTGGCACCGTGGGTGCATATTTATGGTACAAACAATGACGTACGTAAAAATGGTAATAAAATTGCTTTAGAACCGAAACCAACTTGTGGTTGAGTTTCCACAATCGGCCATACGGCTCTGCCACAACGCTTGACGCCCGAACCTTGTCAAAAGTCTTGAACACTTCCTGCCACGAGTTGATGCCACCTTCTGCTAGGAATGTTAACACCTACTTGTCTCTTGTCTCCTTCAGTATGTGACACGATTTTGGCCATTAACTCGACAATAAAAATTCCACAAATCCGGGGGCGACTCACTGTATTCCGGGCACACAGATGTAATTGGCCACTTCTTTGTTCACAGCCTCGTGGATTGAAGCCAAGTGGCATAGCGGGTAAGGAAGCAACGTACGCGCCGGTCAGCGTGTGTAATGCAATATTAGCAGAGCGAGTTGGGGTGAGGAGGTGGGGAGAAACGTACAAGCCCTGGTATGTATTTGCAGTAGGATTAGTATCACAGACAGAAATGTAACGCGCCTGATATCTTGTACCAATATGCTGAATCGCCGATGACGGGCATGTGCGCGGTATAAATCATCCCAAAATCCGCCACATAATCCTCACCTCGTACACTGCTCGGTGTTGGCTCGGTGAGAAGGGTTGGACGACAACGAGGGATCTTACCAGGATTTCCCGGGAGAATGCTTGGAAATGCCACCCAATCTGATTCAGTACCAACTCATTAGGCGTCCGGTGCAGAAGGTGAATTTATTCGCTAAGAGTACACCAGAGCCCAGTGAGCACAGAATACCTGCAGTAATCACACTGGGGCAATGACTAATGCATCTGATCTCAGATGTGTTAAAGGCATATAGTACGCACTTGCTGATGCAATCAAAATGGGTTGGGACCAAATGGGGACACAGCAAGGTTTCTTGTCACCCTTTTGTTTGGCCCCACCCACGGGGGCGTCTGGGTCATCAGCAAGCTCATCCAATGGCGGAAGCGGCGCATTCCCATCCTCGCCGTAAGAAGGGCGCGATGCACGGGTCGTCGCCGGGGTCACCCGTCCAGTAGCCACGATTACTGGCCATCTCGCAACTCAGCCCGTAAATCGCGAGAGGAGTTTTGTTCTTTGCGGTCCGAATTTTGTGAAGATGAGGGTTTCGTCGAGGGACTTTTGGAGCAGGGCTGGAAAACAATGAACAAGCACACACGATCAATACGTGATTCCATATCAAGGATGTCAAGCTCCTCGAGATAAATGAAGATTTCGCGGTAAAATTGCAGAGTGACCTTGCGAACATCTTTCCAGCTGCACTCCATGCGATAATCCGAGTAGAACTACAAAGATGTTAGAGGCGAACCAAGACATTAAAAATATAAACCGACTCGCCGCCCACGAAGGACACGCTCGATGCAAAACTCCGCGCTTGGCTATCATACGTCACTCCACCCCATTATTTTCCTTCCCAAAATCACAACGAGTGCCACTCGGCCACCCATAGATTTCAACTGCCTGAAGAAACAAATTCTCGACAGTTCGGGACCGTTTTATTGTTACAGCACGCGAAATAGATCAAAAGCCGTGAATGGCCATCAATACACCCATGCACATAGAATCCCCACGCTTCAGCTTTTAGTTGCCGTCAAAATGCCAGAGAGCATTGGCCACCCGAACACGGTACACCCTACGCTTCATAACACCGTTTCAACTGAGTAGCAAAATCAATGGGCTGGTCGGAAAACGTGAAGACAAACACTTACCGCACGATCACTCCTATTTTATCGACGCGCCGAAGACTCCCGGACACGGTCAACGGGATTATGAATAGTCTGTGCTTCTAGATGGCCGAGAACAATAACGCTGACACGGCCCACGAAATGTGAAGGCTGAATCTCACGATTTTTGCGATTTCTAAGGCTAAAGCCTAGCCCAGAGATTGGCAGAGATTGTGCCCCTAGGGCCTGTACGACAGCCCTAGGGCACCTGTTCTGGTGATACTAAAGGAGAGCTAGGGTGAGCTCCGAACCACTGGCTGTAGTACTTTAGTGCAAACTAAGTACACTATCAAGGAGATAAACATATAAGCCCAAGAAGTCCAGCTAGGGATCATAACTCTACTAGGAGTACCAATGGCTGCACAGGAAAGGTCCTAGGAAGAGAGACGGGACAGCTAGGGAGAAGTAGACGCCTAGGCACGGATATCGTATAGGAAGCTTGCTTCCTAGGAGGTGTCTAGTCGATAGTGACTAGCCAGCTAGGGCCAGTGAGTGCCCTAGGGCGACGTTACTGAGGATTTGTCGAGTAGTAGTTAAGTTCTACTTAACCAGACGGAACGAGTACTCTGAGGAGCGTGCTCTGACAGTCGAGACGGGCTAGGAGACATGTGACGTACGCGACGCGGTCGCGAGGTGCCAAACAAAGACAAGTAACTCTTTGTGGCAGCAGTGTTGATTGTAGAGAAGCGACGCCGAAGTGTAGGCGTCCTAGCGGCGTGATGGCGGATAGAGTTCCGCATTATACCTCGTAATGACCTAAGGAAGCTTGGATTATCAACCAAGCCGGAGACATTCGTCCCCAGCGGGAGCAATCGGCTGGCCTAGGGCATTACAAATATACCCAAAACAGACCTAGGGGTCAACCTGGATGACTATTTCGGCCATTCCATCATGACGATTCAACTCGGCACTCAAGCACCTGATTCTTTCTTATAAAGCACCTCATCTCAGTTACTCAATTCGTATTATCTCATGTATTTCGCAAAGTAGTATAAAAGGGCAGAAGGAACCCCGCAGAAGACCAGTTCATTGCACCCCCAGTTCGCCTAGGCAGTTGCCAAAGCCAGCTTCACCGGTGGTAGTGTTCTCAGGTCGGCTTCGCGGAGAATAGCACTTTCTCTGTTTGTAGTTGTTCTATAACAATTGGAGTTTAGTTGTTGGCTCAAAGGCTTGAGTTGTGATTTAAGCTTCAGAACCTCGAGTGACCTGTGAGAAGGCACCCTAGGAATCATTGGACCATTGTTAGCTTGAGGCTGCGCAGTGAGACGCTTGGGCATAGACTTATCTGTATGGGATTTGTTCTATAGAGTCAAGGTCATTCATTGGTAGACCCTCAGTAATCGTGAGACAGTGCAAACGTTCTTTGGTTTAACAGCCAGAGTCTGCTACCTGATAGGTGACGGTGGTATCGTGCAGCTAGGAGCTAGGTAGTTCCCTAGGGGCACACAAATAGTTGTATCTGTAGCTGGCTAAGGCTGCGCAGTGGGACGCTTGAGCATAGACCTATCTGTATGGGATTTGCGCTATAGAGTCAAGGTCATCCATTGGTAGATCCTCAGCAGTTGTAAGGCGACGCAATCTGGGTTTCTTGAGGCTAGAAGGCGCTTAAGACTCAAAACTATACAAATCTACAAAACACCCGTAGTACCTGTTCATCGGGCCTAGGGAACGTTGCGTGAACGGTTACTTTCGGCAGCGGAAGTGTACTTGAGAACATTCATCGGATTGTTCAATTGGAACTTGGTTACTGTTTCTGAGAGTTCAGACTTCGCTTGCCGCATACTACGGCACGGACCCACGAACATAAAGGAAGCGCTAATAAGAGGGCGTGTGTGTGTGTGTTGGTGGTTTTTGGTGGTGTTTAGCATCTCCTAGCTGCTATCGCATTTCAAGCGTACTGTTTAGCGCACCG
>JARJLF010003246.1:0-20123 GCA_029378395.1 Mycena leptocephala | reverse complement strand
TCACAAAAAGTGCTGTTTTTTTTTGAGTTTTTTTGACAAAATGGGGAGGAATATCGGAATTTGATCAGTCTAGTCCAAAATTTCAAAAAAGTGACCTTTTTTTTACAGTCTTTGCCAAACCTGGTGGAACATTGGAATTTGGTCAATGTAAGTAGGTGGATCCAGAATGTTTGGGCTTTCTTTAAGGCACATGGCCTGTTAAATAAACCCATCCAAACTGCCAATTTCTTACCCTAAACCCCAATTTTTGCGGCATCAGGGCTGATTTCTTACCATAACAAGCACTTGCCGGCGCCTCCTACTTGCGGAATCTGGACCCAGCACTTCCAAAGCTGCGCTTGAATTAGCGCCTCCGAAACTTTAACAGTGAGCGAAAAGCGGAGTTTGGCATTGTATACACTTTTATAGGCGCGCGCGCGCTTAAAATCGACCATGGGGCTAAAAGCCCCGAGGAAGCGCTAGGCCAAACAACGTTGAACGTTCATATGTGTTTTCTGTATCCACGAGTCTGAATCTACATCTATTTCTACCTCTGTTCAAAAACCAGGTACATATACGGGTATCCTAATAAGTATTGCTTCGTACTGTAATACGCGTCGTCATCGGAGGCGGAGGCGGAGGCGCGCAGCGGGAAGATCTGGATCCTGTACGTGTGAATCCCGTTATATAGGCGCGCGCGCGCTTAAAATCGATCATGGGGCCAAAAGCCCCGGGGAAGCGCTGTTTGTTGAGCGCTTGCAAAGCCTGGACCCAGCGCTTCCAAAGCCTCGGGCCTGATCTCCCAAAAGCGGAGTTTAAAGGCTTCGGACATGCTTAATTTTATAAAGAGAGAGAAGAGAAGAGACATGCAATTTTTGCGGCTTAAGGCCCAATTTCTTACCTTAACCCTCCATTTTTGGGGCTCGAGGCCTGATTTCTTACCCTAACCCCCATTTTTTGTGGCTTAAGGCCTAGTGGCACACCGCCTTGAAAAACCGGGTGCGAGGGAAGTTTAATCGCTGCGGCAGCGGTGTGGCCAGCGCCACCTCGGCCAAGGGTTCAGCATGGAGCCCGGCTTCCTGGCTCCACGGTGGTACCCTGAGCAGTCGGTCACATCGTGCCAGTGTAAAACATCGAGCAAAACAGAGAGTTTGTGCCAGACATTAGGGGAAGCCCGTGTGCAGCCATTTGCGCAGAGTGTGCAGACAATTATGCAGACATGTGTAGACCTCATCACTGCGGCTCGCCTAGAAATGGATCGGATTAGGAAAGGGTTCATTGTGGAGTCAGCCTTCCTGCCTCCATGATGGTGCCATCCCGGAGGTGGTTGGGAGGCCAACACCTACAGGTGCCACCAAAATTTCAGAAGAAAACATCGCCCATCGCATCTGAAGCCCATGTAAGAAACCGAATAAATGCACTGCAAGGGGACGGAAGTATTGAGATCTGCAGCGTAGCTGGCAGGTCTGCTCTGAAATGTGAAATTCAAATATAACAATGAAGTAAAACGCGTGCGGGATTTGGCGACGCCAACGTGGGACTAACAGGTCTGAGAAACCGTCAGCCCATTTTGCAGTCCTTTCAGTTCGGCAAGAGGTCGGAGATGAAGGGGACATACACGTTCCGTGGAATCAGAAGTAAATCGCAGATATAATATGTGTGAGGGATAAATTACAGGATGAGGGAAGGAGTCATTGCCCCTCATTCGGAATCGGGTAATGTACAGCGATGGATCGGATGGATTTGGACTCGTCTGGGGAATATGAAGAGTTCAGCAGCAAATATATCAAATCAAGCGGACCACGAAATAGTCGTGGAGTGAACAATTTAAACGTACCGTGTCAAATAGAGACGCCAACTTGCTTGAAGGAAATAACGGATTATGAAATAGTAACCAAACTTCATATAGATTCTTCCCACTTGTATCCGGGCCACCGCCTCGCCCCATGCGAACGGGCATATTTATACAGCCTCAAGCACCCGTGCCATGCGGGATCAACGACCCAAAACGAGAGCGAGGAAAGAAAGAATTAGCAGGATGTATTTCGACGGATAATGACAATTAGCGAGAGGATGGATGCGACGGTGGCCAAAGCGCATGTATTCATGCTGCAAACCACCAAGAGAAGGAGTACGAGGTATGAGGTTGTATTCTTGAGGCGTCTGTGTACGAAAGACTCGAGAAACAGTAACTCAGGTCTAGTCTCAGAACGGCAGAGTGGGTAAAAGTCGAAGAGGCTGAGCCAAAGAGAACTGCCAGGACGGAGATATAGAGGCTTAACCTCGCAAATGCCCGCAAAGGAGAGGAGAGGATGGCTCTCCAGGGAACACGACGAGAAAACAAGCCAGGGAGCCCTGGTAGGATTTGGGGAAAAGATGAATTAGGTGCGGATGGTTAACACGGCCGGAAAACAAGCAAGGGATCGGGGGAAAGATGAATCCGACACGCAACAAGCATAGCTACGCATGCACGCACCAGAACGCGATACTGACCGTACAGGACACCGTTGCCGGATCTGATCAGAAGACAATGAATGAGCGCGCGGTGTGGGAAGCGAGTTGGGGGCGTAGAATAATTGACGGTTCGAGAATCTGCACGCTAGAATGAATGCCCAGCGCACAGAGTAACGAACAAAGCTTGATTGAAATCCCAAAGACAGGGAAACAAGTCAGAATGGCGTGAGCGACAAGGAAACTCGTCAACGCACGCACCGGCATTCAACGGGTAAGAACCCGATGCCGTTCTTAGAATCTTCACCCAGCTACGAGAATTATTACGTACGACTCGGCGCCGTAGGATAATCGACAGTGTTATTTGGGAGATGTTTGAAAGAACTGTGGAACTCCGAGCTTGAAGTAAGACGACGATTTAGCGCAAGGGAACGAGAAAAAAAGTTGGAATCACGAATAGTTCATGGGAAACGGACACGCGGTGGGAGAAGAGCATTGCGGGTCCTCTCGGTCGCCAGGTTAAAGTGGCCGAGACAATTTGGGACGGTTAATAATCATACTCGCACGGACTGTCCCACCATTTTAATCACAGACACTTCACCACTTGAAATCACGGTCCAGAAGTATGCAACACTATTATTTCTTTCCCGCCCTTTCCGTCTTGGATCCCGCCCTCTCACTGCGTTCAGGGACCCCGTCGACACAGCCTGCAAGACACGTGTCGATTTGTGCAGACCTTGGGAAACATCGCCTATCGACGTCGGATCTGCAGAGTTTGCACGACATGGGTCGACGTCCTGCCGACGGTGCGTCTACAAGTGTGTGCCGACCCCCTCTGCACAGGTTGTCAGACTCGGGTCAGCGCCACCGTTCCTCCTCTTCTTGGACCATAACCCGCCTCAGAGCTTCCTTACCGATGCTTCTTGGCGACGATTGTAACGTAAAATGACGGCAAGGCCCGGAACGAGGCAAATTTGGGCAGTCGTTCGTGTCTTGGCGGCCACAACTTCGGGTCAGGGTATGCCAGGAAATGCTGTAGAGATTAATCAGATATTTTAGCCATTCCAGGGCCCTCAATTATTATTATTTGACCACTATCATTGTCCGGGACATGTGCATTTCGGGGTTATCCCTTGATGGTGGGAAAAAAGCTTGTGTAGGCGCAATAACGAGATCGCCCTGTCAAACAGGCGGCTCTTAATCAACGCCTCGGACGAGTTATCGACGCCCCAGATATGCTCTGAGAGCGTCAATGGGATGTCCCTAAATATCGACAGAGGTCGGGATGCCATGCAGACATCCAGGTCTGCAGACATGTGTAGACCCAGGTCGTGCATTACCTGTGCACACGACCCCCTGAACACAGTGTCTCATCTATGTCATGTTCCGTGTGTACGATCTTACTTCGTGTAGTCCGCACGCAATGGATGGCGATTTTAATCATAGACATTTATCACGCTCCAGAAGTATGCAACACTATTATTTCCTTCCCGCCCTTTCTCATCTATGTCGTTCCATGTTCACGATCTTACTCCGTGGAGTCCGCACGCACGGGATCGCGATTTTGATCGTAGACCCTTCACCACTTGGAATTACGATCCTGAAGTGGCCCGGAGCGAAGTGAGGATCTATCTTTGGTCTGATGGCTACCCGTGATATTGGTCAATCATGTCTATCCTCCCGCTGGTATACGGTATACGCAAGGTCACTTGGTTAGTCTTTGTTTAAAGTGCCGCACCTGCCAAATAACGGGAGAACAAATCTTGTGGTTACCACTACCAATCACTCTGTCTTTCTGAGGCTTTCACCGCCATCGAATATTCCACGATCCATTAATGAAAGCTGACGAGTAGTACCATATCTTTACGATGGCGCAAGAAATACTGGTGCTGAATATGAGTACAACCATAGAAAACGAACTAATTAACCCCATTTGTATAACCCATCACAGCGTGTGCCACAAACGGAGTTTGAAACCCCGCCCGGCTCCAAGCATTCAGTATTTTTGATTCTCCCGTCGCACTCCCGAATCCGTGTCTGCGGTGCGATACTTCCGCAGCATACCGCTCGATCGTTCCTAAGGGGGCACCAATTTCAAGACGGCAAGGCGGCTGTTTCTAAAGGTTTGCCTGGGTTTTGCCACATCGAGATCTTTCTGATTGCTGGACCGTAAATGATATCTTTCCGCCCAACTACGTGGAGACCCTCTTATACATATCATCGCCTCTTGAAAACCCTCTTCATATTTCCTCGGACAGCCTCCGCTTTTTTTTTCTCTCTCTCCCTCTAGCTATGACCAGGGTACTGACTCGCATTTCTGGCTACAATATCATATCGGGATCGACGCAAGAGTTATTTGGATGCCCCGTATTCCTCCTGGTCAGTAAATTCTGTCAATTAGCTCGTTGATTGACTCAAGTTTTATAGGCGTCGCTTGCGCTTGTTCAGACTGTGCAGGGCGTGGTGAAAACAGGCTTCAAAGACGCCGCGCATCCCAGTCGGCATGAGCCCCCACTGCGGACCATGGCAGCCATTGAACTAGTCAAATGTGGCATTGCATTGATAGGGCTGCTGTATCGTGGTGCCAGCAGGCCGAAATTCGGTGGCGATACACGCGACACACGCTATACGTTTCCCTCGGAGGAGGTTTTGCCCTTGTATTCTGGATTGGGAGACTCGGAGCACCCTGCCGCGCAGGAGGTTGATGCTCAACGCAACACCGAGCTCAAGCCAGCGTGCTTCACAGTGAGACACCTATACGTGGTGATGGTGCCACTGGCGTGCCTATACCTTCTCCGGCACCAGTTGGTACGTTAGCCTCTTCAGGTGACCACCAGTGTATTCCAATGCCAAATTTTCTAGGTGATCGCTCGTCGTCTTTATGCGAGTCAACCTACTGTGGAGAACCTTGATGCGTTGGTGATTGTATTTGCTGGATTATACACCTATCTGCTGGGGGGGAAAACGACCTCCCTGAAACATTGGACGAGTGCTTTTCTCCAGGTGTGTCACACTAGCATGCGCCCCCAGCCCACGGCTACTCACTTTCTAATACAGATCGCAGCGCTGTTCCTCGTTCGAAATTCAACGAAAGTCCCCGATTACAGCGCAGCGACATACTCGCTTCTCTTTTTGACCTCAGCCCTCTCCTCCCTGGTCCTGGTTGGACTTCAGTGGTGCTTGTATTTTCCCAGCGGACGAATGACCACAAACTGATTCCTCTTCGATTGAACGCAGGTTTACCAAAAGCTCCGGGACGTTTCCTTTCACAAGGTCAACCTGGTGCTATTTAGCAGCTGTTTGGCCGCCTACGCGGTCATGATGCTCGTCGAGCCTGCCCATCCAGCTACACCCACCCTTCGGCATCATCGAGATCTCATCGCCACTGGCATGGTCATCGTCCTCCACATCGTGGGCGAATTCTTGTCGCTTGCCATCCTCCGCCGTGTGCACCATTCTATCCCCTCATTTCGCTCTTCTCATTTTGATTTTGATTTTCCCTTCGCAGGAACATCGGCATTTACCGTTGCAGCGATAACGCTCCTTTCAAGCTCGGTCACCATTCCCCTCTGGCACCTGTTCTTCTGGAAGACCACCGACGCCCCATGGCTGGCGTCTGCCCTTGCCATCTATGCGGCCTTCTCGTACTTCCTCGACAGCCCAACAACCGCCCCAACAACAAGCCCAGCGCCCCAGGCTTGGCCCCGGCGGTCCGGCGTCGTGCTTTCAAGCCTCACAATCGCGCTTTTCGTCCCCATCCTCGCCTGCAGCCCACTGAATCCCATCCCGCACTCCGTTTCCTACACGTGGACCCCACATGCGCCCCGCCTGATGCCGCACCAATACGAAGCGTCGTACAACCTCACGCAGAACGCAGATGCCATCCCGGCACTTGATAGCGCGTGTGTGCGCCGTCCATTGCCCGTCTCATCGGAATACATCGGCCCCGGAGCGCGCCCGGATTTTCACGCGTTCGACGACATCCTGTTTGTGGTGTTTTTCAGCCACGCCCGGTACGACATTAATCTGGACGGCTACCGCGAGGTGTATTCGGCATATTTCCCAAATGTGCGTACATATCATTATAAATTCGATACCAAGTAACTAATGAGCGATGCGATACAGATATTGTTCATCGGCCCAGCCAGCCGCGAGGATCGCGGATTCCTGCACTCGTACGACGTTGTGGTGGACTCGTACATGGCAGAGGAGGACATCAGCCCGAGCTGGTACAAGCTGGGCGGGCGCATGGTGCGTTCTTGCACATCTCTCCATCTAGAGTCCACTCCTGAAGGCTGAAGACAAGCTAATTACTGTGAATTCATCCAGGCACACCACATGCTCTACACAGCGATGAAGGACCACCCGTGCTACACGGGTTATCTCTGGGCGCCATTCGACGCCCTGCTGAACGTCCCGCGCCTCATGCAATTCCCCCAAAATCGGATCTGGTACCACAGCCCGTTTGCGAAGCGGTACATATCGAATCCCGCACAGCCCCAAGCGCTACACGCACCGCCTCCCGCGTGGGTCTCAAAGCAGACGGCGGAAGAATATTACCTGGAGGCGAACGCGTGGGGTACAGGCGGAGACTGGTGGTGCGTGCTGCGTGCGGTGTTTGGTTATCAGTTTTCGTGGCTGACTACGTTTCAGGTGGGGGTCAGTCAGACTCGCTGGAATAATTGTGAAATTAGGACTGACCATGTCATCCCGCTTCGCAGGGACAAACACGTAGCCTGGAAGTGTGTATGCCGGCTTACGAGCGCATGCCGCTGCATATGCGCCAGCGGCTTGACGGCTTCACCAACGGGGCCGGGCACTTGGTCGGCGTTCTGCCGATACGGTGTACCTCCCTAGCCATCTGCGTGCGGACTTCTCGATGTGCTGGGTACGTTCCTCCAGACAGACTGTTCCTCGAAATCGTATGTCATTCGCTGAGCTTTTCCTATTTTCCCTTGCTCATGACCATGATCCATCTGGATTCAGGCGCTGCCAACGGCACTCCATCTAATCCTCCCTGTAGAAGAAGAGATGGTGTTCGTGGATCATTGGTGGGATCAACCTCATTCATCCCCGACGAACACGTCATTCGTCCGGCAGAAGTGGGAGAGGGATACGAGGTCGATTCCTTACATTCATTTCACTGGTGAATCAATCACCCTTGCTTCCCACCAGGTGCTTCGTTTGACTGATCAAATGTTTTGTCTCCTAGGGAGACATCCAAGACGACGGCTTCTTTGGGCCGAACAAAAATAGCGTCGACGACATGCGGGCCTTGTTTGCGGACTCATTCAAGAGACAAGGGATTGTTCCACAGATGTGAATCTGAGGCGGAAGGTTGTCACAACTTGTGCTTGAACGGTCTCGTGCGATACAAAAGCGGGCGTGCAGACTCCGTCCTGGTCTGTTCTTTGCTAGCGGTTCACCGTTCAGGATCAAGTAAATATGTTATGTATCCTGAAGTCTTATTCTGATGGGGGATGGACTTATCCCGTCGAACAGTAAAAATAGACCGAGTATCTAGAACCTTTACAGCTGTTTCCGCGCGATTGATTTTGCCAGCGCACGAATTTTTTTGATCGCTGCTAAGGATCTCCTTTTTCGGACGGCCCGGTCCAGACCACTGTCGATCACCCCTTTGGTTCCGTCTTTTTTTCTTCCATCTTTCATGTCTTTCGAGCCCCGCCTCCCACGCGCACGCAGCCCACCTCCCATCTACGAGAACCCACCTGAATATACCGCGGCAGTTGATTTGTCCAGCAGCCCGCCGATGGCTCCGCTGCCCCTCACTGAGTGAGATGGAGGAACAGACCTTCGGTGCGTGCTTGTTCTTTGTGCGGACTGGGAGATGAGTCCTCACCGTCTGGCGACTAGGACATCGCATCAGTCACTCCTTTACCCCCAGTTATTCCTTCGATCCGGGCCCCGCTTTCCCATCACTCCCCACTCGGCAGGAATCTGTCCAGAATGACATGCCGAGCACAGACTTCACCTTCCCGAATACAACAATGATGGAAACCCCTGGGGATCCCTCTCCGGAGGGGCTACCATCTGTCTTCCCAGTCGTCCCTAAAGTCAAGGCCACACGCGCCAAGCGTAAACCGGTGCCTGCCAGACCGCCGACACCGGACTCTGATCCCGAACAATCCCGCCCTATCCCATTCGAAATCTTGATCCATACGTACCCACGCCCAAAAAACCCTCCGCCCGATCTAACAAGAAAAAAGCACAAAAAGCGGAGCCCACGGCGATAGGTCCCGTCGACGCTCATGTCGACATGAACTACGCCCAGCTACTCGAGGCTTTGGCTGATGCAATGGAGACGGAGCCCGTGTTCCTCCCCTCCGCTTCGATGGAATGGCGCTGGCTGAAGCCTGCCAATTCCGCCTTCCTTCCTCTTCATTCGCAAGCGGGCCTGACTTCTTTGCTGAAGCAAATTTGCACGCCTCCGGGCCGGAACGTTTCCTCGAAATACATTATCATCAAGATGAATGAACCAGCGAAACGGCCGGCAACACAACATATGGTACATTTTTCTTACGTCTGTTTACCTTGATATTGATGATGGCCATAGCCTTGGTCTGCCAGCGGATCCGGGGCCGGCTCCCAAGCCTAGGGCATCAAACCGTGCGTAATACGCCCACGGGCGTATGAATTACGCCGTATTTTTCTTACGCCACGGCCAAACCCGTCCGTAAAGACCCACGAAGAAAGGTCAGACGGGACGGGTCCCGCACGTACCGTGCGTTTACGGCGTTTACGGTAATTAATCATCTTTGTCCCCAACAACGTCCATGATCGTCTTGTGGGCCAACCAAAGTTGCAGTAAGCATCTGCACGGCACTGTTTACTCAATGTCGCACATATCGAGTTCATTTCTGAGAGAGATTTTTTGTCATTGGTCCCATCAAACAACCCCTTCACCTGCTTCGTCCAGCAAATATGTTCACAATCTTTGAGTCTCTGCATGGCCAGGTAAGTAACAAATGATTTTACCGTTCTCGCAGACTTTTCTGCTTCTTGCTTGGATGGCAAGACAAGAAAACTGTTGGATGAGTATTCTAAATGCTACACCTCGGCTTAACTGAACCCCTCGAAAACACAACAAGTTTTAAATGTGCAAATATATGGGATGGTGGCATTCTGGCGATATGTGCTTGTAAAATTTGTGTATGTAGTATCGTTCCGAGTAATTATCCTATTCTGCCCTAGCGGCTGAAGTACCGGCATCAGCGGTCTCGGATACTTGTCTTTCTTCGAGGAAATCAGAAATTATATCTCATAAAATTTCCTCTTGAATACATTGCTCTGGTCCTCGGAAATGTTTCCAGATAATCCCTAGTTGCCTCCAATTTCTGGACAACATTGCGGGAAATTGCGACGCAGAAAATCTCAAAGGGTAAGATCTTTGATGGGAGTTCGACCAATCGACTCAACGCTGGTTCATGTCCGTCCTCCCTGCAGGTACCGGAACACTGCCATGTGGCGACACGAGCTCCCTGTCATGTCAGAGGCACCAATCTTACCGTTGTAGACATGGTTTTGGAGCGATGCCGGTCAGCTTTTAGAAACCCGCTTGGGAACCCGTAAACGCGTAAACGGACGGTTATGGGGACCCGTTTACGGCTTGACCCGTACCGTTACCGTACCGTCACAGGTTGAACCAACCTGGCTGACGGTACGGGGGCGTAACCGTATTTACGGGCCGTATTTCCGTAAAAATACGGGACGGGTTGATGCCCTACCCAAGCCTTCGACCCCGCGGCTGGTGCCGACGAAGACGATTCGGGCGACGACGGCGCCAAACCCAAGGTGACGAGAAAGTCTTACGCCATTTGCATGCCATCTAAGCTAATTACGTTATAGGTCTCGTTTGATGATGGTCTTGAGGAGGAGATGGAACGGATCGCGGACAAGTACCCTCCAGGTGTTTGTGCCCTCCATCCGACTATCTCGTGCTTCTATAATCGCCTCAACGACCTCCATTTTGCGCTTGATCGAAACAAGCGGATAGTTTGGGCTGCCGCAATCGTACGTTGTGAATAGATAGCCGTATTTTTAGCCTCCTCTGACGCTGACTTTTACAAAAAAGGAACTTGAACTGCCAGTCTCATAACAGCACCCATCGGCTCGACCCACTTCAAACTCGAATCATCGATCCAAGGGACGACACGACCGGCCGTCCAGGCTGCTGTCGCCGTGCCGCAGCCGCCACTGACCCCTGCCGGTCCGCCTGCTCCACCACAACCCCAGTTTTGGCCGAACGCCAACGGGTTCCCGTAGGCGCCCTACCCCCCTCCGCTTCCTCCGATGGGCTATCCCTCTCCTTATCAAAGCTACCCACATCCTCAATACGGACATCCGGCTATACCTGCTTGGCAGGGAACACCGCGTCGTTCCCGACGTGATCGTTCCTGGGAGCGATCCTCGCCTCCGCAGCAATCTAGCTCGAAGCGAGTTCGCCGAGAGCAGCCCACCGATCCTCAATCATCGCCTGCTGTCTCCGGCGGCTCCATTGACGAGTTCATTGGCCGTTATCCAATTCTTCCAGCAGGGACGATGGCGTGCCTAGTGGAGAACGGTTTCGAACTCGGTGATGACCCCTCAACCCTCTCTGCTGAGCAGTGGGAGGCGGCCGACATTCCCTTCTTTGCTGCTGCTCGTATTATCAAGTACTACAACAAGTACAAGGCTAGTCTTCGTTAGCTCATACTTTTCCTCTATGTATATTTGTGTTCCTCGCTAATCATCTCTACGTACCGTAGCTACTCAGATATCTAGTGTCCTTATATTCTATCGTAGTCCTACCTGCATTTACCCTTTCGCAGTTACTTTTACGATGTTAATTCATTTATTTCTCTGTAAAATGATCGGGTGGCTTTCGTGCCCACTGCGTACGATTGGACTACTACTAATCCTAGACATTGGGACCATCAAGAAATCCGGAGTGACGAAACCAGCCGCGAGCACTCTCTGCGGTAACTACACCACATGCCTCGAGGAGATCTACCTCAGGGGCATCACTATTTTGCATCCTTCTCCAATGCCGGCGGACCCACGCTTTCACTATACACTAATGAGGCGGCGGCTTGAATGAATAAGATGTACGCGTACCTGCACTGAAACTCTCCTCGATGGGGTTGAAGTCTGGCGAATAAGCCGGCAGAAAAAGCAAAATCGAGTCTGTCGTTGCATGAAATGGCTGAACGGAGAGGGGTTGGTACAGAAAATACCTTGTGCCTCCACCATTTCACGAAGATAGGCACTTTTGTGTATCGCACAACTGTCGAGGATCAATACACTATTGTCATTCGGAAATGCATTCATCTTCGGTAGCTACAAACAATTAGATATGATCATGGAGCTGTTCGTGGATTCACGCACTACTCATTGACTATGAATTCAAAAAACTCGTCCCCATCCACCGATCCGGGCACGATCCGCACTCCTATATACCCCTCAATCGTAATGGCCGCCAGGATACTATACCGCTCCCCTCGAACGAAGTCGGCATCTATTTCTGCCCGATGGCCACGAGTACGGCCAGGTTTGCGAAAGATAGTTCGCTCGTCCTTGCTCGATTCGTCCGCCGTAACGATCATCGACGAGATGAAACTCGTTTGAATGAGCTTTTTGAACTCGGCACGGGCCACATCGTCGCGCTCGGAAGCCGCCCGTCGAAGAAGCTTGTAGGTAAGCCCCGCATCTTTGATAAGCATGTGGAGGGCGGTGCGCGAGATCGCCGAGTCGAGAGTTACTGCCACCCAGTCCATGATCTCGTCGAGGAACATCTCGGGAGCCTCATCGAGGAGGGTAAGGAGATCGTGAGTCTGATCCGGGTTTAAAATGCGAGGGCGGCCTTGGAGGGGGTTATGGGGAGGTGCAGTAGTCCCGTAATCGCGCTGATTTGCCTTCAACCGGTACAGGCTGGCTCGGGAGACTCCAAGGAGGTCGGAAACCTCCTCTGTCATCTAGTCATTAACCGTTCTTGAAGCAAATGCCTCGTCGGCAGTGCAATTGCCCCAAGAGGATTTATCTCCATCTTTCTCACTTTCTTCTCGCCCTTGAAATTAATGTTTTCCATCTCCATTTGCATTCAAAACCATCCCCAGTAATGCGACTACGCACTGTGCAAACGTCGCCGTAAACTGGCACCGGACAGCATCGCAGATTTTATTTCCCCATTTGCGCTGGCAGAGCTCTCTCTTTCTATCACTGCGGACATCGCCGGCACGGAGCCAAAATCAACCAGCTGATCCATCCATACTGCGGTCCGGCATTCGCAGTTTATATGCACTGCGGCGCAATTTTTCGGCTTATTAATGCGCCTGCGGCCACGTACGCCCCCGAAAATTCTACACACATAAATAGGGTCGATCTCCTGCCTTTCCGATGGGTATTCGCTCACTGCTCTCCCTTCAAATATCCTCTGGAAATGCTTCCCTGTTTCTGTGGATCTGCTGCTCGGACTGAGGTTATCGTAATCGGTCGGCCTTTCCTGCCTGTCCACTGGAGCACAAATGCCTCAATTCTCTCATTCGCTGTATCAACCTGGTTCAAATGACAAGATTTTTGAGTCCTGCGCTCCGACCGTACCTGATATCCCCAGGCATCACAACATTGTGCAAACATAATGTACCGTCAATTCACCAGCCCTGAATGGACCTGTCAATGTCAAGTTGTTTCATTTGCGCCATCGCAGTTGCATCGGAGTGCCACGGACTTCCCGACTCGTGACATCTCCAAAATCCGACCTCAAGCAAGGCAGGGCACCCTACATGAACTCATTTCTCTAGATCATCATATTCTACTTAGTTCGCGCCTTGAATAATATCTATTTCATATCACCCAGCATTGGGGCCAGAGCGAAGCGGCAGCATGTCTTGTTGTCAAGAAGCCAGACAGCGCGATCCTTGAGATCGTCGCTAATAGCACGGTAAACCATGGAGTGGTAAAGGACAAAGCAATCGGATTCGATCCCACGTCATTACCCGCCGCGTGAGAGCGGGTCGTCCGAAAAAGGAGATCCTTAGCATCGATCAAAAAATTCGTGCGCTGGCAAAATAAATCGCGCGTCTCAAGGTGTTCGGAAACAGCTGTAATAAGACATGTCTTCGGTCGCAGCTCCACATGTAATATGAATGCGTCCAAGTTGGTAGATCAATCTCGGGCGAAACGCTGTAGCAGGTGGTCTGCAGTTGAATTTCCGGAATCGCGAGAAATCTGTTATTACGAGTTCTAGATTTATTTTAGACTCGTTTTTATCTTCGGTTATTTCCGCAAAGTGAAGCGTCGTTTTATGACGTATGCGCTTTGTGTTGGAATTTTTACTGCTTAATTCGTTCCGAATTTTGGCCCGGATCGCGGCCGAGCAGTAGCCGTTCTCGCAAGTCTTCCTGGCGTCATCGCATACCTTCTGCAGCAGTTTGGCGGACCGCTGAGCGTCTCTGATGTGCCTGTCAAGGCGAGATTGCACGGGCATCAAAAAAGCGCGCTGTACGAAGGAGGGACGACGGACGCGTCTGGTCACTGTTTGGTCACTATCACACAGCCCCGATTTGGAAGTGTGACACGAGCGCATAGTTACTATACGAGCTGCACCAGACGTTATAGGGCATCCAGTCTCATCAAAATTCTGCCTCGGCAACATCTAAACAATCTAATCCCCTTTTAGCCTGCCCGTGAGCGGGGCGAGCGACTGCCCTATAATCTCGGGAACGAGACTAATGGATCACTTTTTCATTCCACGTTACGCTTTTCTGAGGTTCGCGTAAGTAACTCTTTGCAATACATTCCAAAAATAGAATAAGAACATTGATGCGCTGACTTTCTGTTTCTTGCTCAATTCTGATCGAATTGGCATGATTCTGGGTGCGCTCGATAGGGAATTAATGGCGCTTCATAGCCATACCAGGCGCCACATGTGAATAAAGAATTTGGTTAGGTCAAAATTCAGCCTCTTACTTTTGAACGAGAACCGAGAGCCATTATTCAGTTATTACTGGACGGATTTATTCGAATCGAGATGTTTCTGAAAATGGTGATGGCGAAAATCACGGCAGCAGAGCTGTATTTTGTCCTGGTTGGTCTGAATGCAAGGGTGGTGAAGTTCATCCGGTAACATCCAATATCAAACAGAATGGCAATTTAGTGGTGTCCCAAAAACTTCTCGGTTGGATAAGCTGTGCTCTAATGGCACCTTTCGGAATCACCTGGAAACTTGTAGATCAGATAATAATTGATGAGCAGTATCACAGTCGAGTTGCGGTTGAAAACCTCTACTTGAATTTTTGGTTTTGCACAATACAATTAGAAAGCCTGTCCCTACGGATGATACAAGGACACTATCATTTATCAGTAACCATACAAAGTTTGTTTAAACAATGGCCATAGCAACGGTAAATCAGGTTCAAGCAATGTTTTGTTGAATGTGACTTAATCACTGTTTAAACAAGGCTCAAAACATGAAGAAAAAGATCTGCAAGAGCCGGGACTTGAACACACTAGGACATATCACTGGTTGAGCATTTCGAGTTTTTCAGTGAAAATATTGGTGAAAAACATGTGTTATTTTTCACCGAAATTCTCACCTTTTTTTTCAATGAAAATTTAAATATTTTTCCAGTACTTTTCTGACTCAAAATCAGACTGAAAATTTTGAAAGAAAATTTATGACTTCTCCAGTAGATGTACTACCAATAATTCATACACATTTTCAGCTGAAAATGTTGGTGAAAAATCTAAAAAGTTAATCACCCGAATTTTCACTTGGAAAATGACAGTAAAATGTGGGAAAAATGTAAAACTTTTTTCACCTAAATTTTCACTTGGAAAAGGAATGTAAAATGTGTGAAAAATGTTCAGTGAAAAAAAGTGTAAAATTCAAAATCACGAATCCATGTTTTCAAACATTTTTCACCATCTTTTTTTCCACTTTTTTCACTGAAAAATTGGTGAAAGAGAGGTGAAAAATTCAAAATGTTTTTTTGTCATTTTACACTGGAAATCAATGTGAAAAATGCGAGATGATATTCATTTGTTTTCTTCAGACATCATTGGTTGAGCATTTCAAGTTTTACACTGAAAAAATGGGTGAAAAATGTCTATCACTTTTCACACTTGTTTTCACTGAAAAAGCAAGTGAAAAACTTGAAACTTTTCAGTGAAAAATTTTAAATAGGTTTCCAGTACTTTTCTGACTCAAAATCAGAGTGAAACTTTTCAAAGAAAATTCATGACTTCTCCAGTGGGTTTAGTACCAGTAATTCATACACATTTTCAGCCAAAAATGTTGGTGAAAAAAGTAAAACACAATTCACCTGAATTGCCACTTTGAAAATGAAGAGGAAAATGTGAGAAATGTAAAAGTTTTTGCACCCAAATTTTCACTTTGAAAATGCAAAGTAAAATGTGGAAAATGTAATTTTATATATATATTCGGGGTCGGGTCGCTCAGGAAGTAAAGGGATTTTGAGAATATTGACCATTATACACCCAGATGCATCCAGCACACTCTTTATAGCAGTCAGGAGAATATTCGCGCCACTCCCCCGGTAACCCGACCCAAATACCTTGCTAAAATCACGAAAAATGGCCATTTTAGGGTGTATTCGGGGTCGGGTTGCTCAGGAAGTAAATGGATTTTGAGACTGTTGACCATTATAGACTCAGATGCATCCAGCACACCTTTTATAGCACTTAGGAGAACATTTGTGCCACTCCCCCAGCGACCCGACCCAAATACCTTGCTAAAATCACGAAAAATGGGCATTTTAGGGTGTATTCGGGGTTGGGTTGCCCGGGAAGTAAATGGATTTTGGGACTATTGACCATGATACACTCAGATGCATCTAGCGCAGCGACCAAGGCACTCAGCCAAATATTTGCGCCACTCCCCCGGCGACCCAACCCAAATACCTTGCTAAAATCACGAAAAATGGCTATTTTAGGGTGTATTCAGGGTCGGGCCACCCAAGAAGTAAATGGATTTTGGGACTATTGACCATTATACACTAAGATGCATCTACTGCACCGACCAAGGCACTCAGGAGAATATTCGCGCCACTCCTGAGCAACCCGACCCCAAAGACACCCTAAAATGGCCATTTTTCGTGATTTTAGCAAGGTATTTGGGTTGGGTCGCCAGGGGAGTGGCGCGAATATTTGCCTGGGTGCGATAAAGGGTGGCCTGGATGCATCCTGGTGTATGTTGGTCAATAGTCTAAGAATCCATTTATGTGCTGAGCGACCTGACCCCGAATACACCCTTAAATGGCCATTTTTCGTGATTTTGGCAAGGTATTTGGGTCGGGTCGACGGGGGAGGGGCGCGAATATTTGCCTGAGTGCCTTGGTCGCTGCGCTAGATGCATCTGAGTGTATCATGGTCAATAGTCCCAAAATCCGTTTACTTCCTGGGCAACCCGACCCTGAATACACCCTAAAATGGATTTTAGCAAGGTATTTGGGTCGGGTCGCTGGGGGAGTGACGTGAATATTCTCCTGGGTGCCTTGATCGGTGCAGTAGATGCATCTGAGTGTATAATGGTCAATAATCCCAAAATCCATTTACTTCCTGGGCAACCCGACCCCGAATACACCCTAAAATGGCCATTTTTCGTGATTTTAGCAAGGTATTTGGGTCGGGTCACTGGGGGAGTGGCGCGAATATTCTCATGAGTGCGATAAAGGGTGTTCTGGATGCATCTAAATGTATAATGGTCAATACCCCCAAAATCCATTTACTTCCTGGGCAACCCGACCCCAAATACACCCTAAAATGGCTATTTTTCGTGATTTTAGCAAGGTATTTGGGTTGGGTCACCGGGGGAGTGGCGTGAATATTCTTCTGAGTGCTTTAATCAGTGCGCTAGATGCATCTGAGTGTATAATGGTCAATTGTCTCAAAATCCATTTACTTCCTGGGCAACCCGACCCCGAAGACACCCTTAAATGGCCATTTCTCGTGGTTTTAGCAAGGTATTTGGGTCGGGTCGCCGGGGGAGTGGCGCAAATATTCACCTCAGTGCCCTGGTCGGTGCACTGGATGCATCTGAGTGTATAATGGTCAATAATCCCAAAATCTATTTACTTCCTGAGCGACCCGACCCCAAATACACGGTAAAATGGCCATTTTTCGTGATTTTAGCAAGGTATTTGGGTTGGGTCGCTGGGGGAGTGACGCAAATATTTGCCTGAGTGACACAAAGGGTGGCCTGGATGCATCCTGGTGTATGATGGTCAATAGTCTGAAAATCCATTTCCTTCCTGGGTGACCTGAGCCCAAATACACCCTAAAATGGCTATTTTTCGTGATCTTAGCAAGGTATTTGGGTTGGGTCGCCGGGGGAGTGGCGCGAATATTGCCTTGGTCGGTGCACTAAATGCATCTGAGTGTATAATGGTCAATGATCCCAAAATCCATTTACTTCCTGAGCGACCCAACCCCGAATACACCCTACAATGGCCATTTTTCGTGATTTTAGCAAGGTATTTGGGTCAGGTCGCCGGGGGAGTGGCACGAATATTCTCCTGACTGCTATAAAGAGTGTGCTAGATGCATCTGGGTGTACAATGGTCAATAATCCCAAAATCCATTTACTTCCTGAGTGACCCGACCCCAAATACACGGTAAAATGGTCATTTTTCGTGATTTTAGCAAGGTATTTGGGTTGGGTCGCTGGGGGAGTGACGCAAATATTTGCCTGAGTGACACAAAGGGTGGCCTGGATGCATCCTGGTGTATGATGGTCAATAGTCTGAAAATCCATTTACTTCCTGGGTGACCTGACCCCAAATACACCCTAAAATGGCTCTTTTTCGTGATCTTAGCAAGGTATTTGGGTTGGGTCGCCAGGGGAGTGGCACGAACATTGCCTTGGTCGGTGCACTAAATGCATCTGAGTGTATAATGGTCAATAGTCCCAAAATCCATTTACTTCCTGGGCAACCCGACCCCAAATACACCCTAAAATGGCCATTTTTCGTGATTGTAGCAAGGTATTTGGGTCAGGTCGCTGGGGGAGTGGCGCAAATATTCACTTGAGTGTCTTGGTCGTTGCACTGGATGCATCTGAGTGTATAATGGTCAATGATCCCAAAATCCATTTACTTCCTGAGCGACCTGACCCCAAATACACGCTAAATTGGCCATTTTTCGTGATTTTAGTAAGGTATTTGGGTCAGGTCGCTGGGGGAGTGGCACGCATATCCACCTGAGTGCCTTGGTCGGTGCGCTGGATGCATCTGAGTGTATAATGGTCAATAATCTCAAAATCCATTGACTTCCTGAGCGACCTGACCCCAAATACACGCTAAATTGGCCATTTTTCGTGATTGTAGCAAGGTATTTATTTGGGTTGGGTCGCTGGGGGAGTGACGCCAATATTTGCCTGAGTGAAACAAAGGGTGGCTGGGATGCATCCTGGTGTATGATGGTCAATAGTCTGAAAATCCATTTACTTCCCGGGTGACGCGAATATTTGCCTGAGTGCCATAAAGGGTGGCCTGGATGCATCCTAGTGTATGATGGTCAATAGTCTGAAAATCCATTTACTTCCTGGGCGACCCGACCCCAAATACACCCTAAAATGGGTATTTTTCGTGATTTTAGCAAGGTATTTGGGTCGGGTCGCCGGGGGAGTGGCACAAATCATCACCTGAGTGCCATGGTCGGTGCACTGGATGCATCTGAGTGTATAATGGTCAATGATCCGAAAATCCATTTACTTCCTGAGCGACCTGACCCCAAATACACGCTAAAATGGCCATTTTTCGTGATTTTAGCAAGGTATTTGGGTCGGGTCGCCGGGGAGTGGCGAATATTTCCTGAGGCCTTGGTGTGCTGATGCATCTGAGTGTATAATGGTCAATAGTCCAAAATCCATTTACTTCCTGGGCAACCCGACCCCGAATACACCCTAAAATGGCCATTTTTCTGATTTTAGCAAGGTATTTGGGTAGGTCGCCGGGGGAGTGGCGCGAATATTCCTGAGTGCCTTGGTCGTGCCTGGATGCATCTGAGTGTATAATGGTCAATATCCAAAATCCATTTACTTCCTGGGCGACCCGACCCGAATACACCCTAAATGGCCATTTTTCGTGATTTTAGCAAGGTATTTGGGTCGGTCACCGGGGGAGTGGCGCAAATATTCTCCTGACTGCTATAAAGGTGTGCTAGATGCATCTGGGTGTATAATGGTCAATAGTCTCAAAATCCATTTACTTCCTGAGCGACCTGACCCCGAATATATATATAAAATTACATTTTCCACATTTTACTTTGCATTTTCAAAATGAAAATTTGGGTGAAAAAACTTTTACATTCTTCACATTTTCCTCTTCATTTTCAAAGTGGCAATTCAGGTGAATTGTGTTTTACTTTTTTCACCAACATTTTTGGCTGAAAATGTGTATGAATTACTGGTACTAAACCCAATGGAGAAGTCATGAATTTTCTTTGAAAAGTTTCACTCTGATTTTGAGTCAGAAAAGTACTGGAAACCTATTTAAAATTTTTCACTGAAAAGTTTCAAGTTTTTCACTTGCTTTTTCAGTGAAAACAAGTGTGAAAGTGATAGACATTTTTCACCCATTTTTTCAGTGTAACACTTGAATGCTCAACCAATGATGTCTGAAGAAAACAAATGAATATTATTTCGCATTTTTCACATTGATTTCCAGTGTAAAATGTCA
>JARJLF010003245.1:0-20126 GCA_029378395.1 Mycena leptocephala | reverse complement strand
TCCTTGTGACCATCACTTGGAGGCTTACTATATGCTCAGTTTGGTCAATCACTTGGTTACCTCTTCAACTTCTGTTACAGAGATGCAGGTTTCTGAAGCTTTAGAACACTTCAAGTACTTTGATGACCCAGATCTTCAATGTATACTCTCTGATTACTGGTTATTTGTGACTCATGTAAATTCATCCAGGCAGATTGTATAATGCTTTGACAGCCTATTATCGGCAGAACCTTGATATCTCCACCGCAAAAGATTTCTGTGAAAGATCATTATCCTTAGCACTTTCAACTCAGAATACCAAGATGCAATGTGCTGCATTGACTAACCTTGCATGGATTAACTGGTCCCATGGTGATTACTTCACAGCCCAGGGGCATGCAAAGGAGGCCCAGGGATTGGCAAGAATCTCCGCAGATTTATACAGAGAAGGGCTGGCACTAAACATTGAGAGTATGTGCTGGTATTCATTGGGCAACTACAAGCAGAGCATCTCTCTCTGCAGTAGAGCAAGAGACCTCATAACTCTTTGTGGCCTGTCCAGTGGTCAATTAGACCACAGTATCATGACAAGTCAGGCAGAGATCCATAAGCTCAAATCAGAATATGTTGCAGCTCATAGCATCCATTCCATGATTCTTCAAGAAACCTCTGCAGACCAGGATTCTCATACCTATGGCATTGCTTTGCTCAATGTGGCTGAAATTGATGCTGCTATTGGTACTCCAAAGGAGGATGTCCAAGGTGTCTATGAGAAAGCCAGAGAAATATTCAGCACTCGCAACTTTGTGACAGAAGTTGTGATGTTGTTATGCAGATCTCTCTCTGCGAGAAGCAATTTCCTGACAGCAAAGACCTCTTTGAGAGCTGCCTCAAACCATCTTTCACACCACCTGAGATCATGTCCTACTGTCTGGAGCGACTTGGCAATACCAGTTGCTGGGTGCCCCCAATTGGATGTCTGGGTGGACAACAGTGTTTCTGGTGCATTCTGTGCAGCGATGAGAGAAGCTGGGAATCTACAAGACTCTTCAATTTCTAGGAGATGCCTTCCTTGCTCAGGATGATGAGCATACTGCTATCAATTTGTTCACAGTTGCCTTGGAGGGATTTACATATATGGATGTGCATCGCAGCAGAGCAGAATGCATGCTCCGACTCGGGCATATTTCCAAGGAAGAGGGTGATCTACAGAAGGCAGTGGAGCTTTGGACAACTGCGAGGCCACTGTTTGAACGGTCCTCGCAGGCCAAACAAGTTGAAAAAATTGATCACAGGCTGGCTGGTGTTGATGAAGATGTGTTGGAGAAACACAGGACAAACTTAGCTCGTCTTGCAGAGCTCGCTGCACCTTCGGGACTGTGGATGAGATCAACGATCTTTCAGATATTGAAGACATGGAAGGGCTGGACTTGGAGGATGAAACCACACTTGATCCAGTTGCCCTCTGATTTTTCATGGGTAGTATTAGGTGTTAGGACACTGTGTATATATTTATGTGTGGGGATCACATCATTATGTTATCCTACTTTATTTATTGTGCCCTTGTTGGACCAGCCTCTTGGCTATTTAGTTGCTTGCACTGTCAATCAATTCTCTTGGTTTGCCTGGAGATGATCTAAACAGTGTATATATTTAGGGTGCTCAGAGTTGGTCTGAAATCAGAGACATTAGGTAAGCATGACTCTGAGTTTGCAACAGTGAGTGGGTTTTATACCCTAGTAGGATGGTTGCCCATTCAAATCTTTTCCCTATAAACTCAATCTTTCAGACAGCTAGCATTTGCGCAACATAATATGAATATTTCTGGTTGCATACCTAGTCAAGTTTCTCATCTGTTCTGTTAGTTTTAACAGTGTGTATGAAGATTCGATCTCAAGTCAAGTTCAAGTTGAATAAGATTATATTTCAGGTTCAAATTTGAATCTCACAAAACGCGCTCTGAGTCACATTTACAAGCTGCATGTCCAACTCACCCTGCATGTTACATGTGCTCCTCGGGACTGGGCCCAGATTCAAATCTTCAACTGAGATGCAGTCTTCCGATGCCTTACAGTGTCTTACCTCACTGAAGTTGCCTCGATGTTCTCCCTGAAATTAGGATATATCCCTGGACTTGGTCCTGGCAATTGCCATAGAGGAGTCAAGTGCTTACCCACAGCCAAGACAGCTCAGATAGGGCTATTTCGGGACTTTAGCTTGAAGAAAGATTATTGCCTGTTGGACTTGGTTTACTCTGAACAATCTCTTGTGTGAATATATTCCTCTGGTGGTGGACCAATGGGATTTGAAGTCTTGCCTCTCCCATCTCTGCAGAACTTTCTTACATATATATAATTATGCTAGATGGCATGCTTTAACCTACACCCATGGCCGCAACCTCAAATTTTTATCCTGTTGGATTGAGCACCAGCAAACAAATATATATGCCCAATTTCTCGAAATCACCGGGGTATCTGAACGGTGCAATAGCCTTGCAATGACCATCTGAGATATCTTCCTTCGCATGGGTGTAGTGTGAAAATCCATTCAATGTTTGTATCGAGCTCAAGGAGTGTAGGAAATTTTAACATGGAGTTGTGGCTTCACTTTTATGTAAAGCTGCTTGAAACAGTGATGACTGAGTCCATGTAGATTTTTTGGGAGTGGGATCGACATTCCTCTGGGTCCTGACCACCACTTGAACTGTGCTCTTTTATAATCCATGTTGAAGTTTATTTTTTATCTGTGCCAAAAGGTTTTGCAGACCATTTGTGACTGAACCATTCAATACCTATGCACCATGCTTTTGACTGAAATATTGTTCGACTTCAACATCTCCCGAGTCAAAGGCACAATCTCTGGACCATATCTAACAGAGAGTAGCACTGACACTGGGGAAATCCGAAAGAAGATATTTAACAAGCCCCAGACGAAGCATTCGAATGGTGCCGTTTCATGAGATTTGGAGCAGGGGTTGTTGAGATATGGCCCGCCGAAGTTTTGCTGGCAAAATGCGCAAAAAGTCATACAAAGTCACATCCGCCAACTATTCTGAAAATGGCAATAAACATTTCAGCATCACTAACAATATATACCTGAGATACATAGGTGAAATTGTGACCTGCAGTACCAGTGTAAAGCGACAAGTGACCATTTCCGATCCGAACTTTCGAATCTTCACACGTCATTTGTTTCTCTCAACCAACTCTCAACTCGTCAACACAGCGCACCACACCAACAGGGAAGCAAGAAGTCAAGGGGACAAGACACTTAGGACTCTTGGACCGAGAAGTCAAGGAGAGCGGCATCACTCGGAGATACTGGTCCATTGTGCAGCTCGCATTGTCGACGTGCGCATAGACCTTGAAGATTCGGAGGAGTGGTCGGGAGCGGGCCTCAGTACACACCCCTCGTTCGTGCAGAGGCAGGGGCCTCCGCTGGTGAGGCGCGCTGCGCGGGATATTGGCGATGGTGTAGTTCCGTGAGTATTTCTTTGTCCTTGAAACTCTTCTTTCAGCTGACATTGCATTGACGAACATATTTTTACTTGTCATGGAGTATAGCACATCCTCACTAGTGACCACCTCGTTACGGCACACACACGCGGCCGCTTTTTTTCCCCAGCTTGAGACGTGCATGGACGAATTTGCGGCTGCAATAGTCTGGCTCAAACAAGTGCACGCTCGTCCTCCCTCCTCCCTCTCTCTCGCTTACTGATTTCTTTACGGCTTCTGTTTACATTTCAGTCACTTCTATCCTGCAGATCATTGAGTGCAGCACTTCCTCGCGCTGCCTCATCCCGTACAATCCCCTGGCTGATGCCCGTCTTCGCTCTCCGCCATGTCCTGACCTCATTTCTTCCAGGTCTCTTCCCGTCCTCGTCTCAAGAGGTCCGACCGGATGCAGGGCTCCACCTGTGGTACAATTCATTGTCTGCGCATGCCACCGCACGCAGATAAGACGTGCACCTATTTTCTCTCGCATGACTCTCAGACGACCTCATATTCTTCCGCCCACTTGTTTTTCCTTCATTTATTTATACCCTGCGCATGCCCTTTTGTCTTGATTTCCTTTGCAACGCGCAGCTGCGCGTCTTTGTGCTTTGTGTTCATCTCGACGGTTTTCACGGTGTCTTTCTAAATTCTTGGTCATTTTTGGCCTTGATTTTCGACTGGCGGCGATGCGGAGTGCGGCCTGCCGCCGCTTTTCGATGAACTTTCGATGCGCCTAGGGCTGTGCATGCGCGAGTCGGCGCTGGCGGGTGCAAGAGGAGCGGAAGGCGGGGAGACGGCTTCCACCGCTGCTTTGTACTCTGGCATCTTCGTATGATGTGCCATTTGCCTTCACAGCCTAATCTGCTTGCATCCGGATGTGGATTCGGCAGCAATTCATTTTTTTCCCGCCTCCTCGTGCTTCCCTTCTGGGTCTTGATTCTGCGGCTGCGGCGCTGCAGCGCGCTGCGCGCGCGCTCGTTTCTCACACCCGAAGATTCTCGCTGTCGCACTCCAAGAGGCTAACTCGCACCTGGCTTGTTTTCGTTTCATTTATTCTGCGATCATCCCATCTCATTGTCCTTTATTCTCCTACCTTGGTACACAAAAGGGACGAACATCTACCCTGCAGCAGACGCATTCGGATGCCTCTCGCTTCCCCCCCTCGTGTGTGTTGCACAATGTGGGAACCGGCTGGTCGTTCTCCTTGACGATAACCTTCGGGGAGGCTGCGCCAATTTTTATCGGATTTTATTCTGGCCAGCCGCGTTTAAACGTTTGCGCAGAATCTTTCTCTCCTTCAATTTTCTATTTCTATTCCATCCACCGCCCACTTCCCTCCTTAATGCGCCTCTGTGGATTTCACGATATTGCTCGAAATATACTTGCGGTGTACATTTCAAGTACAGCCCAGAGGTTCACCGAGTCGTTGAGGTGCGATCTCGATGCGGAGAGTATTTTTCAATGGAACGGAAAAATTTAGCACGGGTTCAAAACTTATCTCATCTTGATGCAAATGAGACCAAAAACATAGTGATACGCCAAGATCAACTACAAATGTTCAGGATGTTGAAGTGTCTAAATTCAGTTCAGGATGGAATTTGCTCGTCATAAGTAGGCTCAGACTGCGATCCACTCAAGCCCAAGACAAAAGATTGGAGTATGTACTTCCACAGCGCCGCTCCGGATCCGCTGACCGCTGCTCTTGGAATTTCGCCAAACCCGTCGTCACGGAGGAGAGGACCGCTCGGAATTTCAAACAAAATTTTCACTCCCCACGTTTGGCTTTCCACCCTTGAAGGCGGAGTTTTCATCTCAGTGAGCGAAGAGCATAGAGGAGAAGGAGATCGCGAGCATGAGAACCAAAGTCGAAGCTAGATGGGAGGTGGTCAAGGGACACCACGAACACGCTGGAAACATAATGTCTGTGGCCTATAGGCACACTGGAAAGTTCTGGATTTTACTTATTTGGACTGCTCCTTGACTGAGTGAAAACCGGACCGACACGGCCCTGGGAGTCGAATGCCGTTGCCGGTGATCCGACACTCTCTACCAACACGGCGCACGCTCCATCTCCACCTAGGAGGAGTACAAGCAAGCAGATGTCTAGACGAAGCTGGGGATTGCCGTCGTCGATGCTCAGCGCTCCGCGCTAATGCCGGCTATCTCATGCCCAATCTTCCGCAGAACGCTACGAGAGCAACACCGAGCCTAGAAGTACAAGGCGGCACTTAGTCCGATTTGCAAGTGGTGCCGATGGTGCAGGTGTGTTTCTATCCTGTTCACCCTCCCATATTTCCTTTTACTCTCTATCCTTTCTTTTATCCGAGAAACTCAATTTGTTGGGGACTCTCCGTACAGTATAATCCTTTGGTGGCGAGCACCTCGCTACGGCGCATAAACGGCCACCTTCCCGCGCATGGACGAGTTCGTGGCATTCAATGAGGTGCGTATCTTCCGCTCCTCTCCTCCCCGGAGTACATCCACTCGCACTTCATTTATCTTTTCTCTGCTGTTCTTGTCCTTGGACATTTATTCTGTCTTTCTACTGCAAATCGAATGCCACACTCGTCGTATTCCGATTTGGGCTCGAAGGCGCAGCTATGTCGATGCACGGGGTCCGGAAACTGCGTGCGTGGTACGCGGCTCCGAGTCGGGATGTTACGGGCGCGTTGGTGTGCGGGTCTCGTACCGGGCAGCCTGCACACGAAGAGACCTACCTGTGCACCCCTCAATCTTGTTGACTCCTCTATCTCTATGGCCTTCATTGGACCTAAAAACTTCTGCTGCCACTCTATCTTCACTTCATTTTCTGCGGACTTCGCCGCATATAGTCTATTATTTCACTCCTTTTCACTTGACTTTACCCGCGCGCCACGCACAGCCGCCCGCCGCCGTGCCCATCCCCACGCCCCCCGCGGCTCCTTTCCCCTCCACTCCGGCCCCGACACATCCCGCCCGCGGCGGCGCCACCATGCGATCCGCCCCCGCTGAGGTGACCATGCATCCCACGCACTCTTGGGCGGCACCTGGGATGGCGCGAAACGGGAGTGGCTCATGAGGGAGAAGAAGGGGAGGAGCGTGAGGCAGCAGCCCGCACTGCCTCGTACACCGTCCTAAGGCGTCTTGGTCCAGCCGCATCCGAGTCTGCCCGCTGCGACTCGTTTATCTACGCTCTCCTTGTACTCCCGCTCCAGCTCTTGGGCGCTGCGGTGCAGCTCACCGGATGCAGCAGCGGTGCGCAGCGTGTGCGCGTTAGTGTCCTCGAGTCGTCTCGTGTTTGCGCAGTCTAACCTTGCGATCTTCCTTTCATTCTTCCCCTTCCCGGCTCTGGTGCTTTGCGTATGCGGCCGTGTGCTCATCGCCACCCACCGGAGTACCTCGTCCTGCTACGTGTCTCCACGTGTCTTCCGCATCGGGTCGGGTGGTGCAGGGAATCGTCGGGGAATAGCGCGCTGCGCAGGGTTTTGGGTATTCACTCGAGCTAGCGGAATATTTCGTGCATTTTATATTGCATTTCGTTCTTTATTCTATACTCTATTCCCGTCTCTTTCCTCCTCCTCTCTCTACCTCTTCCACTCCACGACCCATCCACACTCCCTTGGACTCGCTGACATCCACTTTACAGTACGACCGCTGCTCTCCGTGCTGGCGCATCCACTGTGCTGAAGATACTCGACAAGAACGCGGCGTATTCCTGGTATCGCCACGTATCGCCGCACCGCACCGCGTGGTCCATACGACGAGCGGGGGAGAACGTGCGCCCCGCGCATCACCACGACTGCCCCGCCGCTGCGACTACGAAGTGCGGGAGCTCGAGCGTGGCTACCGGGACCCCGCGTTGGTCCGTAGGGCGCGTCCTCATCCCGACTACAAGCGCGTAGAGGAAGGCGGTTACGAAAGGGAACGAGGGCGTGAACGGGGATAAGGTAACTCATTCACTGCATGATCCATCTATCCTCCCTTCGCTGACCTCGGTTCTTACAGCTCGACCGCCGTTCGTTGCACCGCACACGCCCACCGTGCTGCGGAGACCCTCGACGAAAGCGCAGCGTATCGCCGCACCGCGCCAGATGGTGCCTCGAGGATCGGCGCTGTACGACGAGCGGGGAGAACGAGGTGCGAGGGCGCCGAGCTTGTGCACACCCGCGACTGGCCCGCCCGCCGCGACTACAAGGTGGGAGCTCGAGCGCGATGTGGAGCTGTCTTCGTGCTCGCGCTCGCGCCCGGCTCCCGACGACCACTGCTCGCGCTCGGCTTCCTACGACAGGATTATGATGACAGGGATCGGGATCGGGATCGGGATGCGAATAGACGAACTGATGGAGCAGACGACGGGTACGCTCGGGCATGGACGGGAGGAGATGGTGAGAAGGAGCGGGAGCGGGGCAAGGGCAAGCGACGGCGGGTCGAGCACGACGTGAGGGAGGAGGGGAGGCCGGGGCGAGGGCGAGTAGGAGGAAAATCCAGAAGAAGGCGGGTACGGATGGGAGGAAATGGTGAGAAAGAGCGAGCGGGGATAAGGCCAAGAGCAAGCGGCGGCGGGCCGAGCACAGCGTGAGGGAGGAGGAGAGGAAGAGGGTGAGGGCGAGGTGTGGGTGCGGGGGTGCTTGAAAAGGTGCGTTGGTATCTCTTTCTCTGTTTCTTTTGTTCTCGAAGCGGCGGGGAGACTCGGGAGAGGCGTGGTGTACAGGGACGTGCGGGGAAGGGGCGGCAGCTGAGGCGTGAAGATGGAGGGATGGGGATGCTGCTCACACAAGGCGCGTGAGTCTGCTTCGCGCGTCCTGGTGGTGTCGCTCGCCGCGCGTCTGGGTGATGTCGTCGCGCTTGAGCCGCCCCTGGGACCATTTTGAAGCAGTTGCTGGTCGCACGGCTTGACGCGCACCTTGAACTTTTTTTTTTGCATGGGAACAGCTCTCGCCTGTGTCTCAGAGAGTGGCGCGACGTCTCCATCATGCGACACAGTGGCGTATGCGGATGCACGAGGCGCGCGTGCCTCCTTGGCTCCGGTGCTCTCGCCGCTGAGCTTGAGCCTGTGGTGTGCGCGGGTGCGGCGTGCGGGGATGCGGGTACGCTACCCACGAAACTTCAGCCGCGCGCGTCTTGGGGTATAGCGCCGTCGTGCAGGGGCGTGTGCATTGTGATTTCCGTGCGTGCCTCGAGCGAGATGGTGATGAGATGCCGGTGTTCCCTGTATTTCCTTGTCGACTACTGCCGCTGGAACAACTCGTTTACACTTAATTGATTTGTTTTCTCTCATGGAAAGAGAGCTCGCCCTTCGTGAAGTAACACCACATTCGACGACAAATACTAGTAGCTAATCGAGATATTACAGGAGGTAAACCGACTACAAATGCAGGCCGGGGATGTAGGACCAGGCGAACGCCGTGGCAGCGTGGCACACGGCGTGTGCGGTATTCTTTGAGTGAGCCGCGGGTGTCTTTTCATCTTTACTAGTAGGTCTTCTTTGTTTGATCTGTCATGTCTGCCCTCTGTCGCTGAGAGCGTGAAATCCAGAGGATGATGGGGAGCGAAAAGACTGATGGGACGCGGACCGTTGATTTGACGGGAGAAAAGATGGACTGGTGGTCTCCGTGTCATCCTTCAGATTTCTTTCCAATTTACTCTCGAGTTACAGTAATAAAAAACTGATACACTTTCTCTTTGTAGTATGCAGCACATTGATCTCCAAATCCCCGTTCTTTGTAACTCCTGTTGTTCTCCATGCCGAACACGAGGGTTGAGCCAAAACCAAGCCCGATCACAATTCGCCAGCTCATTGTCGGGTCGGGTTCGGTCGTAGAACAACTTGAGCGGGATCACGTATGCTATGCAGCATCATATCTGTATCCCGCAGTTGATTAGGGTGGATGTGCTGCTGGGGGGTGAAAAGGGTACCCTAGAACAGATACAGCGGCCAGATGTATCTGCTTTTGGCGCAGATGCCAAGATCAGCAACGGAAGCAAGGTAGGGGTTGATACGGATCTGCTATTAATATACTTATCTACATACTATCCTATCTACATATCTTGATTTACACTATGCATCTGTCTATCTAGCCAAGGATAACCTTCCTTGCGTGTCAATTTTTGCATTGCATATGATGAACATTCCATGGTAATCGGGCTCGCGAGAGTTTGACAAGACATGCCTTCGCTATAGACAGCTGGAAGTGCTTTCATGACAATGATTTTCTCAGAACACCCATCCAACATATTATGGTCCAACATTTTACAAATTTGGCCAATGAAACTGGGACAACTTGATTTGGGTCAAAATATTACACTGACACCCAGAAAAATAGAAACTGCAGTGCCTGCCTATTGGTTTGGTGAGGCAAACAATGGGGTAAATTCGGCAGAATACCCAGAAGTTCCCCCTGTGTGACAGATGAACAGTACCAGTCAGAGTTTGGACATCAAACTTGTGATCCAAAAAGGTCACAAGCTCCCGAGGCCGCAAACCATGTCTAAATTCCAGAAGGTCCAAAGTTCTCCCAGTCCTTTTTTACTCTTCGAGTCCTCACAAAGTTTTTTGTTCACTTAGGACCTGTGAGCTTGCCTGTATAAGCTTCCATGTCCCGAAAAGATCACAGATCTTTGTCAAATCGTTGACACAGCTAATAATAGTGGATCCCAGGGCTACATATTATAACATACTGACATCTCGAGCCCAGTGATTTGCCACCAAGATGCCCCCCAAAGTCAGCACCACCCAAATTCGTTTTGAACAACATTACAACATGTTTGATGCTCACCGCTGATACTGTCGAATTCCTTGCCAGTAGCCTCAATACTCCCTTCCTAGAGGCCATTTCTAACACCACTCAGTCTCTCTTGAAAAATATACAGGTAAATTCCACAATGGACATTATAACAACCAACTGTAGTTAATTAGTATTCTAGACTGTTAAACAAAACAAGAACAACTGTACTGAGCTGCTGGAGGAAGCTTACGAGTTGCTAAATGCAATTCTAATGGTTCATCTGAAGTCAGACACAGGTGGAGCATTGCCACCAAGCATGTTGAGTCATATTGGAAAGTTCACAGAGTATGTTGCTTGTTCTGTAACAAGAGACTCTGTTTGACAACAATTAGGACCCTTCATAAAATCCATACATTTGTTGAAGCCCAACAAAAGGGCAGCAAAGTCAAGAGCTTTTTCCATCAGAGTGAAATGAACACACTGCTCAAGGAATGCAAGGCAGGATTGCAACAAGGATTTGTGATTTTTCAAGTAGGCCATCTACTTGACATGCAACAACTGACTAAATGATGTAAATTTGTAGATCGACTCGGCAAATATCATGAAAAATATGACTGAGATGCAGCATGATGCAGAGAGCAGACACAAGGCAGTGCTTACCATGATCAAAGCTCTCTCTGACACAACTAGTTCAGATGGAGCATCCTCTGTAGGGCCAATTCCAATCATCTTCCAAATCAAATAATGACTTTTGCCCAGATAAGCAGGGTGTATTCGGGCTCTCACAACAGGTCAGTGTCACTGGACTATCAATACATGATTTACATGTTGAATAGCTCAAAGCTCTACCTCAATCTCCATGCTACCATCTGAACCAAAGATATTCCATGGCCAAGCGTCAGAAATATCAGACATCCTTCATCTTTCAGTCAAGGATCACCCAGGATAGCTATTTTAGGTGCAGGTGGGATGGGAAAGACCAGCTTGGCAAGAGCAATTATCCATCATACAGAAATTGCTGGCAGATATGAGCAGCAGCGTTTTTTTGTTGCTTGCGACTCAGCAGCAACTCAAGTGGAGCTTGTGCTCTCATTGGAACCCATCTTGGACTGAAGCCTGGGAAAGACCTGACTCGCCCAGTCATCCAACACTTCTCCAGCAGCCCCCAGAGTCTCTTGATTCTGGATAATCTTGAGACCTTGTGGAACCAACAGAGTCTCAGGCCAATATTGAGGAATTTCTCTCACTGCTCACAGGTGTGGAGCATCTTGCGTTGGTGGTAGGTTCTCAGTATTTTTTGGCCTATGCTTGTCACTCATAACAATCAGATTACAATGCGAGGAGCAGAAAGGCCAGCTAAAGTAGCCTGGAGTCGACCATTTCTGCAGCCCTTGAAGCCATTGGAACAAGATGCAGCTCGACAAACATTCATTGAGATTGCAGATAACACCCACAATCCTGAAGAGATCAAAAAGGTCCTTTCCCTGACAGACAACATGCCACTTGCAATCAATCTGTTGGCTCATTTAGTTGACTCTGAAGGTTGCTCTAATGTCTTATCCCGCTGGGAGGAGGAGAAAACATCTCTGATCTCAGATGGATATGACAGAAGATCTAACTTGGATTTGTCTATTTCACTGTCCTTGTCAAGTCCAAGACTCAATTCTTTTCCTCACTCAAAAGATCTGCTCAGCCTCTTGTCAATGCTCCCTGATGGACTTTCGGATGCTGAGCTGGTGCAGGCCAAGCTTCCAGTAGATAATATCCTTGGCTGCAAAGCAGCATTGATTCAAACCACCTTGGCATACAGTGACGAACACAAACGACTAAAAGCACTGGTGCCTATCGGGAATATATGCAGAAGATTAAGCCACCTGGAAACCACCTTGTTTGGCCTCTTCTCAAACATTTCAAAGAGCTTCTTGAGCTATTTATGGAATACCGTGGCACTCAATCCAGTTCTGCCACAGTTGATAGAATAACATCAAACTACTCAAACATACAGAACATTCTCTGGAATGGGCTCAACAGGGGCATACAGACCTAGTAAATACTATTTACTGTGCATGTGATCTCAACTTCTTCAGTCAGCTCATTGGCAGGGGGCCTATTTCTTTCATTGCCCATATTCCCACCATCCTTCCACATCCTTGTCATCATCACATGGAGGCTTACTATATTCTCAGTTTGTTCACCTCATTTGGTTACACTTCAGCTTCTGTTATAGAAACACTGGTTTTGGAAGCTATAGAACACTTCAAGCACTTTGATGACCCAGATCTTAAATGTATGCTCTCTGATTACTGGTGTATTGCAACTCATAAATTCATTACAGGCAGATTTTATAATCAATTGACAAGCTATCATCAGAGGATAATGATATCTCCACTGCCAAGAAGCATTGTGAAACTGCCATCTCTTTAGCACTTTCAACTCAGAATACCAAGATGCAATCCCAAGCATTGATCTGCCTTGCCTGGCTCAACTGGTCCCATGGTGATTACTTCACAGCCAGGTGCATGGCAAGGAGGCCCAGAGGTTGGCGAGAATCTCTGCAGATTTATACAGAGAAGCACAGGCACTATGCATTGAGAGTATGTGCTGTTATGCATTGGGCAACTACCAGCAAAGCATCTGCCTCTGCAGTAGAGGAAGAGACCTCTTAGCTCTTTGTGGCCTGTCCAGTGGTCAATTAGACCACAGTATCATGTCCACTAAGGCAGAGATCCATAAGTTCAAATCAGAATATGCTGCAGCTCGCAGTATCCATTCTAGGGTTCTTCAAGAAACTTCTGCGGACCAGGATTCTTATAACTATGGCTATGCTTTGCTCAATGTGGCTGAAATTGATGCTGCTATTGGTACTCCAAAGGAGGATGTCCAAGGTGTCTATGAGAAAGCCAGAGAAATATTCAGCACTCGCAACCTGGTGAGAGAAGTTGTGATGTGTGATGCTAGTCTTGCAGATCTCTCTCTGCGAGAAGCAAATTACCTAACAGCAAAGACTCTCTTTGAGAGCTACCTCAAATCATTCTTTAAATACCCTCAAATCATGTCCTACTGTCTTGAGCGACTTGGTAATGTCAGCCGCTGGGGCTCTCCCAATTGGATGTCTGGCTGGACAACAGTGTTCTTTGTGCATTCTGTCAGGCAAAAGGAGAAGCTCGGAATCCACAAGGCTCTCCAATTCCTAGGGGATGTCTTCTTTGCTCAGGATGGTGAGCAGACAGCCATCAATTTGTTCACAGTTGCCTTGGAGGGATTTACTTGGATGGATATTCATTGCAGCAGAGCAGAATGCATGCTCCGACTTGGGGATATTTCCAAAGGACATGGCAACCTACAGAAGGCAGTGGAGCTTTGGACAACTGCAAGGCCACTATTTGAAAAGTCCTCGCAGGCCAAACAAGTTGAAAAAATTGATCAAAGGCTAGCTGGTGTTGATGAAGATGTGTTGGAGAAACACAGGACAAACTTAGCTCGTCTTGCAGAGCTCAATGCACCTTCGGGGACTGTGGACAAGATCAGCAATCTTTCTGATATTGAAGACATGGAAGGGCTGGACTTGGAGGATGAAACCACACATGAGCCAGTTGCCCTCTGATTTTTCATAGGTAGTATTGGTTTGTTAGGACACAATCTGAGCTGTGTATATATTTATGTGTGCCTGGAGATCACATCATTATGTTATCCTACTTTATTTATTGTGCACTTGTTGGACCAGCCTGTTGCCTATTTAGTATTGCTTGCACTGTCAATTGATTCTCCTGGTTTGTCCAGAGATGATCTAAGCAGTGTATACATTTAGTGTGCTCAGAGTTGGTCTGAAATCAGAGACATTAGGGTAAGTGTGACTCTGAGTCTGCAACAGTGTGTAGATTTTTGCCCCAGGGACAATGCACAATGCATGGTTGGTAGGATGGTTGCCAATTCAAATATATGGCTGGGAGCTTTTCCATATAAACTCAATCTTTCATACAGCTACTTATTACTAATATTAGCATTTGCGGAACATACTTAATATGAATATTTCTGGTTGCATACCTGTCAATCTATTCTGTCAGTTTCAACAGCATGTATGAAGATTTGATCTCAAGTCAAGTTCAAGTTGAATAAGAGTGCATGCCAAGTTCAAATTTGAACCTCACAAAAAGTGCTCTGAGTCATTTGTATCTATGTCTGACTCACCCTGTGTGGTACATGTACTCCTAGGAACTTGGCTAAGATTCAAATCCTCAACCAGGATGCAGAACTGGGATGCAGCCATGATGTCTGTCCTACTTCCGCATTGAATTTGACCTCGGCCTTCTTACTGAAATTATAACTTATCTCTGGACTTGGTCCTGGCAACATCAAGACCGATGCTTGTCCATGTATCACCATAGAGGAGTCAAGTGTTTGCCAAGTCAGTTTGGAATAGACAGACTATTAGCTTGAAAAATGGTTGCCACCTGCTGAACTTGACTTGCTCTGAACAATCTCTCGTGTGTTATGTATTTATTGCTCCAGCAGGGTGGACCAACGAGGTTTAAAATCTTTCATCTCCCATCTCTGTGATATGATTATGCCAGATTACGTGTTTCAACCTGACCCATGGCCGTAACTCCCGGCAGTAGGTAATACTTGATTTTTCGGATCATGGGAGAGCATCTGAGCAGGTGTGACTGCCGTATTTTGAAGTGTACGCCAGTCGCGGATCTTCAAGGTGATTTTTCTGTTGGATTGAGTACAGGCAAACAAACATGTCCAACATCTCGAAATTGGGTGATCTAAGTAGCCCAACGGTGTTTTTTCCCTCGCACGAGTGTAGTGTGAAAATCAATATAATTTTTGTGTCAAGGAGCTCGAAGAGTGTAGGAAAGTTCAACATGGAGTTGTGGGTTCAATTTTATCTAAAGCTGCTTGAAACATCATTTTAATATGAATATGCGATGACTGAGTCGGTGTAGATTTTTCGGGAGTGAAAACGACATTCCTCTTGGTCCTGACCATCACTTGTACTGTGCACTGTTATAATCCACGTTGAAGTTTATTTTGTCCACACTGAAAGGTTTCACAGACTGTGGTTGTTGAATAACCATGTCAATACCATGCTTTTGAGCGAAATATTGTTCTGTCCCGAATCGAAGGCACAATCTCTGGACCATATCTCACAGAAAGTACTTAACACTAACACTGAGGAAAAGATGATATTTAACGACACTTACGAGCCATTCAAATATTTCAATATCAGTAGCAATCTCAAATACATACTTAGGTGCATTGTAAAACAAAAGTGAACAGACGGGTCATTTCGGATACCATTTCCGATGATCGGAACCTTTCGGATCTTCACACGTCATTTGTTTCTCTCAACCAACTCTCATCTCAACTTGTTAACACACACACCGGCAGATAAGGAGAGGACCCTTGGACCGAGAAATCAAGGAGAGATGCTATGTCGGGGATAATGCGGTTCAGCAGGGTGCGTCCCATCCTTCTGTTATTTATCTTGAAATATTGTGCTCGAAAACTGACGCAGATCTTTTGTAGGGTTCGTATCCCTGCCCCAGTTCCCGGCCACCTCGAGCTCTATCAATATTTGAAGGCAAGAGCAGAACTTGAAGAGGAGTGGTCAAGAGTGGGCCTTAATACACATATCCCTCGTTCGCGCGGATGCAGGGGCCTCCGCTGGTGATCGCACTGCGCGTGTACAGGATATTCGCGAGTGGTGTAGTTCGATGAGTGTTTTTTGTCTGTCAAACTTCTCTCACCTGACTTTGCATTGACGAACCTATTTTACTTTTTCATGCAGTATAATACATCGTCGCTAATGACCACCTCACTACAACACGCACACGACCGCTTCTCCTGCCAGCTTGAGACACGCATGGACGAATTTGCGGCTGCGATAGTCTGGCTCAAACAAGTGCGTGCTCGTTCTCCCTCCTCCCTCTTTATCATCTCTCTCTTCATATCCTTTCCTCCCCATTTCTTCACGACTTCTTTTTGCCTCTCACTCGCTTCTGTCCCGGAGTTTGTCACGTGCAGCGGCTCCTCGCGCCCTCATCCTGCACAATCCTCTGGCCGATGCCCATCTTTGTTCCCCACTATATCCATATTCGACGTGGATCATGTAGCTTTTTTATCAGCTCGTGCTTCGCTTCCGGTTCTTGCCCCATCCTACGACTACAGCGCTGGAGCGTGCTGCATGGGCATCGTCGCACCCAAAACATTTCGTCCTTGCACCTCAAGAAGCTAACTCACCTGGCTTTTTTTTCCATTTCATTTCTTTTGCTATCATTTGCACTCCATCTTCCCCGCTTCCTGCCCCTCGTTTTCCTCATGATGATGATCTGTGCGTTTGGACGGCGATGGTCCCTATGCACAGCGCGGAGGCATACTCCGGGACCTTTCCTCCCTCCCCCACCGCTTGCCGTGCCATGCGCGTTGCATAACTGAGAATCGGCCGGTCCTCGATCCAGGGCGCTTCACCTTTTTTTTGGCTTTCTGGCTAGCGGCGTTTGCTACCAATTGTTCTATATTCCATCCTCTCCTATTTTATATTCCATTCCCTGCCCTCTCCATCCATCCTTCCTTCCTTCTTACCTCCTCCATCTCTCGATTATTATCCCTCCGTCTAAGCTGGCGCTAATTCACTTTGTTTTCAGGTTCCCAAATACCGGCTGCACTTGCGCCAGCGCCACCAGTGCCTTCTCCCGCTGCGCCAAAGAAGAAGACTCGGGGAAGTGCGATACGTGGACGTCAGGCCACACATCCTCCTGGTTCCTACATGGAAATGCAAGGCTGGGGATTGCCGGGGGGAGTACGAGCACAGCGCTGATTCATACCCCGCATGCCTGCTCCCGCACACCACAACCCCGACGTGCGCCGATGGGGTGGGGAGGTGTTCACATTCACGAGGAAGTCCTCCACTCGCGCTCAGCTTCCTACGACGACCGACAACGGGAGTACGACGAGAGACGGACAGTGGGATAAGAGAGAAAAGGTATGGAAAGAGGAGTGGAGAGGTCGTGGCAGACAGAGACACATTCTTTCTTTTTTTTTGGGGGGGAGCATCCCATGCGGCAGAAGCAGATCCCGCTAATTGCGCTTTCATTTCCTTTTTGGGACTACTCGTCGACATTATTTCGACCTTCTTTTCTTTTCTTTCATTCCCTCCCTCTGCCCCTCCTTCTTTCCTACATCCTCGGTTATCCCCACTTTGCAAGCTAACGCTGACTATCACTTTCATACAGCTGAATAACCCGCGGCCTCTTCCTGTACCGAAGGAGAAGAATAGCAGAGCGCCCAAGTCCTCACCGCAGTATCTCGACTCCGCCCGTGTCCGTACAACGAGCGGCATCTGCACATCAATCTCGAGCATCACTCGCACACCCTCGATTTCGATGCAGTGTCTTACCACCACGAACAACACCGGGAGTAGGACGACGGCAGCCAGCAAACCGCGAGCCCGATGGAGAAGGAAGAGAGGACGACGGCGACCACAAGCGGGGAAAGGGCAAAGACTGGTGGCGGCATGATGAGAGGGAACGGATGGAGGTGTGTTGCTTCTTTCCTTTTTTTCGAAGCTGTGGTGGGAGAGGCCAGCATCGCCTGCGGAGGAGGGGATGCTGCTCTCGTGAAGTGCTCCATATTGTTTCGCCCTCTCTTTCGGCGGTGTTGCTCGTTGTGCAGGATAGGAGGGAACGGAGTCGTGACTGCGCAAGCTGTAGTCACGCGCATCTTGGCAGAAATGGAAGGTGTTTGTCACTCGCGCGCGAGCTGAGCTGCTGACCTGCCAGTCGAGAGCGTATGGGACGTCGTACCCTTTAGAGAGGGCTGCTAAGGCGGCTCAAGCTCGCCCGCGTGACCTGTGAGCCGCGCATCTTTGGTGTTTTGGCAGCTCGCTAGCACCATGTCTGTCTCTGGACCACGACCTACAATGGCCCACGTCTTCACACGCCGCGTCTTGGGATGGGACGAGTGGTAATGGTGACTGTGCATGGGGGGGGGGAGGGGGGGTTTATTATACTCGCGAGGTCCACAACATGAACAACGAGTTTACCGAAGACAAACATGTAGTAGTGTACGGGTGGTTAGCCATACCACAAGATGCCAACAGAGCACACAATCATTCCAGGGGATCGAGCACACAAGACGCTAAGCAACTGTGGACTGGCCGGCCTGGAGTAGGCAGGACCACCAGTTAAAACCCTGTAGGACCTGACCACCAATAGAAGAACTGGTGTACAGGAGGAGTTCACTCCTCCCAGGTAAAAATCCCCGGTGTCCACCAGTACACGAGAAGCTGTCGTATGTCTTCCCTTTGCAGAAGGCATGCACGAACCACAAGTTGACGTGTTCAACTTCCGAGGAAGGTGCACAGTCAACAAGATTAGCGTGTTCAACTTCCGAAGAAGGTCCACAGCCAGCCAACAATAAATCAAGTCGTCCGAAACAGCGTAAAGTGGAGCCGGACTTGAGGTGTTTAAATTGCAGGGCCTGGCTCAGAAACCAGGAGCATTGGTACGGAGTCAAATTTTTTGAGAACATCATACGCCAATTTTGCAAGCAGCGGTGTAATTTCTCTTTAAGTTTTCGGAAGGAGTCCACGGAGGAGTTGCAATGCATCGGGGAATTGTTGAGCGAAACCAGGGAGTTCAATGTTCAATTTGTCGAGAAAGATTTGACGAATTTGTGCGAGGTCTGCGTGTTCACATTGAAACATTGCATGTGCCGGGTCTTCCACATAGATATAACAGAACCTGCAGAGTCTCCACTGGCGAGGCACGACCTTCTTGCCACGTTCTTTCCAGCGGCGGCGTTCAACAGCAAGGCTGTGGCTTGATAAAATCATCTTTGTCAGAGCCTTGCGGTGCTCTGGTTGCTTCACCCTGAGGTAATGACGGAAGTCCAATGACTTCTTAACCAACTTCCCAGTCTCCTTGTCTTTTTCGAGTCGTCCAACGAGGAGATCGCGCACTCGTGATGAAGATTCTATTTCGTTGTCTATCCATGCTTCCATGGATTTTTTCACAGCCTTCATGGCAAGTTCCACCATTGCCCCATCGATATTAGGAGATATGTCGAGGTCCACGGGAATATAAAGACGTGACAAGACAATGCGGAGGTCGTTTATCCACGAGATTTTACTTGCACGAGCCAAAGAAAGTGATTGTTGCAGCGCATTCCATGCTGGTCTCTTGTGGTCCAGTTCAAGCAGATAACAGAGATTTTTAAGTGCGAGGTAAACTCTGCGGTATTTGATTGGCCATATTCCAGTTTCGGAGAAGAGAACTGCCCGTAGGCTTCGAGAGCCAACACCGAGCATGCGTCTCAAAAAACGAAGTTGTACTCACTCTAGCAGCTTGAGACTTTTGACGTCAATGTCCAGACAAACATCGCACCCTGATGTAAGATAAGGATCCACTCGAGCCATATATAGGGTTCTGGCATCCCACGCGGGTAAGTGTCCAACAAAGCGATCCAGGCTTAGGATGACATTCGCAACCGTGGTCGCCTTTCTAGCTTTGATTTTATAATGTTCCCTCCATACGAATTTTGTCCCCGTTTCGAACCAGATACCTAGATAGCAGGCCTTCTGTACTTGCTTGATTATCCTCCCGCCCAAATGGAAGGATGGGTAGGCTTTCTGCCGTGGTCCAAATATTTGGTATAGACATTTGGCAATTGACGTTTCACAACCATTATTATTGGACCATGCTTGAGCGCCATTGAGATGACTTTGAAAACCAGGTGGCATCCCCGATGCAGTGAGAATATCGTCTGCGTGTTCCACATGACAGATGGGAATACCATTGAGTTCAATGTCTTCCGGGTGGTGCGCGAGAATGAAGTCCGACATGAATAAATTCCAAAGATGCGGCGACCCAGGATCACCGGTCAAAATTCCCAGAAGTGACCTGAAGGCGGGCGCAAATTGACCATCAAGTCGAACCTAATAGCG
>JARJLF010003244.1:0-20145 GCA_029378395.1 Mycena leptocephala | reverse complement strand
CCTCGTCCAGCAACCACCAGAGGAAGAATCGCCTCTTACTTCCATTCCGTCTTCACCAGAGACGCCCACCGACTCTCTTTCTCCCGAGACTTCATTAGACTCGGTTCCTACAACCACCGACCTATCCAATACTCTTTCATCGGAGTCCACCCTTTCAGACTCACCTTTACCCGACTCTCAACCTACCCCTATCCGGAAGCGGATGACGAAAATGTTACCCGGACGTACGGCCCGCGGGGCTCCCGAGTTCGATGGAAAGGCCCTTAGCCTTAAACGCTATTGGGAGGATGTCGAGGAAGTCGCAGAATCATGCGAAAAGACCACCGATGCAGAAAAGATAAAGGTCGCCTTCCGATATATTGATCGGGAGGATGAACTTCTGTGGAACGGAAGTATCACAGCAGGCCAAGCGGTCACGTGGACCGAATTCAAAACGAAGATCCAAGAATTGTACCCAGGCTCCGACGGCCATAAAATCTTCACCACGAATGATTTAGACGCGTACGTCACTGGTCGGGCCTCGAAGACGATTAAAACGAAGGACGACTTCTCCGAGTCATCGAAAGTTCTCCACCATCGCGAATCACCTAATCACGGAGGGAAAATGACAGACCTCGAGGCACGAAAGGAATTCCCGAAGGGATTGGACGAAGATTTTCGGGACGCGTTTACCGCCGCCTCCAAATCACGAAGCCAGACCACGCTAGCGATATTCCGCACGACATAGCCGATGTGGTGAAAGCGGGCAATATATCCTGGAAGGCCCTAAAATAGGGGAGAAGTTGCCGACACTTCCTTCATAAAGAAGGAATGGTGGATCTAAGCGACGCGTTCGCGAAGATGAACCAACGATACCATGTCGACATGCAATCCTTAACCCAGGCCCTAAACAGGAATATTCCTCCTCGCCCGCCAAGCGTACCCCATGTACACCACCACGGCTATAGACGCTGTCCGCCCCCGGTCTATCCAGCTCCCGCTCCACAACCCATCTCGTACCAAGGACCGTATGGTCAGCGAGACAATGGGTATCAGCAGCGCGACAACGGGTACCAGCAGCGCGACAACGGGTACCAGCAACGCGACAACGGGTACCAGCAGCGCTCGAATGGCTATCAGCCAAGGCAGCCGTGGAACGGACGCGATAATGGTCCACCGACGCGTGGAACTATGTTCCTTCCAGGCGAATGTGGCTTCTGTTCAGGGAGCGGACTTCGTACGAGAGTGCCCCCTTGCAGACGATTACATCGCCAAGGGAAATGTTTCCGCAATGCGGACCTTAAAATCGTCCTTCCCAACGGGCAGTTCATACCCAGAGGAGTTCCGGGCAGGAACCTAGTGGAGAAGATCGACAGGTGGATTTCGGACAACCCGCCCGTTCAACAACCAGCTCCCGCTCCGCGACAGGTGCAGACGCAGGCCTTTGAAAGAGACGCGCCGCCTCATGCCGCGGCAGCCATGACGTTCACCAGTTGTTCGCCCACTCAGACCTTGGCGTTTGGACGCACCCAGAGTGCGACCATCGAAGAAGTCGAGGACGAGGAAGGGACGGTTCTGATAAACGAGAGGCAGGCACCGAAGAAGAGGCGGTACCGAAGTGGTCATCCAGAAGAAGGGCCCACCGAAATCCGCGCTTAAAACGGTAACGGACGCAGCGCCCGATCCTAAGACAATCCAAAAACCGCAGCCAACAACCGTTGATGGGAAGTTCCCACCACCGCCTCCCGCGTTCAAATACCAGGCACCCATTGAGAACCCGCTCCTCGTGAAAAGCGTGATCCAGCGAGCCCTAGGTTCGCAGATCTCGATCTCTAACGAGGAGTTGTGCGCAATCTCACCGGACTTCCGCAAATATTATCGGGAAAACACCGTTACCAAGCGAATTCCCACGGTTGAAACTGGGATCTACGCGGAACAGGAGGCGCTCGTGATGAATTACGGAGGAATAGAGGGTTCCCAACCACACTCTTACGGCCTCTCCCATCGATTCTCTCCGCGTTCTCGACCTGGTAATAAACGACACCCTACCAGTCGTGTGCACCCTTGACCAGGGATCGGAGATCGTTGCGATGAACCGCAATATTTGGCAGCAGCTCGGAATTCCCCTTGCACCCGACAAGACGCTCACGATGGAATCAGCAGACTCCAATAGATCCACGACGGCCGGTGTGGTCGAGGACCTCAAATTCACAGTAGGAGACATTGATCTCCTGCTCCAGCGCACGTAGTGGATGGGGCCCCATTCGACATATTAATGGGAAGGCCCTTCTTCCGGTTCACGGAATGCCATACCAAGGATCGGTCAGACGGCACGCAGGAATTGACCATCACCTGCCCGAATACCAAGAAAGTGCTTTCCGTTGCAACCAGGAAAAAGCCTCCGAAATCGGTGACCTTCGCGGACACGAATTACACGGCGTTGATGTCTCCGACGTGGATTTTGTCTGATGGAGGGCGAATCAACACCGTGCCCTCCGCCGGAATCACGGTCGCAACGAACTATTGGCATATCTCGGGAACGGACGGAGCGTCCGTCAACGTTCTGAGCGGAAAATCGAAAAGCAAAGTAATATCCCGGGGTTTTCGTTCCATCGGCTGACGTCGCCAATGGTTCTATACGCCCCGGAAGGCACGAACACGATAGATTGTCGACCAATCTTCATTCACGACCAAACCATCCAGTGGGAAATATCTCCGCGCTACTGGAATATTGTCTCAACCAGATGTACGACTACGACGAAACGATACACGTATGGGTCAACACAGCGGCCCCGGACGGCGAGAAAAAGAAGAAAGCAAAGCCGAAGAAGAAAAAGTACAAGCCGGTGGCCGACAGGTACACTCTGTAGCGGCAACCTTGCCAGAAGAGTTTCGGATCATCCGGCACTTCCCTCGATCCGTTGGAGGGAATGCCGCCTTTGAACCCGGCCCGGCAACTTGCGAGAAGGAGACAGATATACTAAGCAAAGGGCAGAAGAAATGAAAATAAACGAGGACGGGTTCCTATGGCCAGAAGAAGAAAAACTCGTTCACGACGTCATTCGCAATCACGAATTCGCGTTTGCATGGGATGAAAGCGAGCGGGGACACTTCCGGGAAGATTATTTCGAACCGGTGAAAATCCCCGTTCTTGCTCACACCCCGTGGCAGGAGAGAAATATTCCAATACCACCTGGAATACGCGACGAAGTGGTGGAAATCATACGCGGGAAAATCAAGACAGGAGTTTACGAACCATCCAGCTCGTCGTATCGGACGAACTGGTTTGTAGTTCCAAAATCCAATGGCTCCCTCCGACTCGTCCATAACCTCCAACCCTTAAACCAGGTTGTGATAAAAGACGCCGGATGCCCACCAATCGTCGAGGTCTACGCCGATCTTTTGGAGGATCTACCGTGTACGGGATGTTCGATTTTTCGTTGGTTTCGACCATCGGCTTCTGGACATTGCCTCACGGGATTTCACCACGTTCCAAGGCCCGTTTGGGACCTTCCGACTCACGCGTCTTCCACAAGGATACACGAATTCGGTCCAGGTGCAACAAGGGGATATTAATTTCATCCTCCAGGACGAAATTCCCAAATACACCCAACCGTTCGTGGACGACTCCCGTTAAAGGACCTACCACGTATTACCTCCTCGAAAACGGCGAATACGAGACGATCCCGGAGAACGCAGGAATTCGGAGATTCATTTGGGAACACATGCTAACCATCAATCGGATACTCCAACGTATCAGGCATGGGCGGAACTTTCAACGCGAAGAAATCGTATTTGCAGTCCCCGTATCAAGGTCGTGGGCCATGTCTGCAGCTTCGGGAAGAACGCCAGACGAGTCCAAAGTCCAGAAGATCCGAGACTGGCCGCCTTGCGAAGACCTGACGGACGTCAGGGGTTTCCTTGGCACGCTGGGCCTAATGCGGATATTCATGAACCAGTTCGCGGAGGTGGCGATCCCTTTGACGCGTCTTACGCGAAAGGAGTAGATTTCAAATGGGGACCGGAAGAACAAGCTTCGATGGACGCGTTAAAGGATTGCTCATAAACGCACCCGCCATCAAACAAATCGACTACGCATCCGGCAGACGCGTCATTTTATCGTCGACTCGTCGGTCCGAGGCATGGGATATATCCTTTTACAGCTCGGAGAAGATACCCTCGAATACCCATCCCGTTTCGGCTCCATTACATGGGACGAGCGAGAATCGCGATACTCGCAGGCAAATTGGAACTCTACGGGTTATTCCGTGCGCTCAAAGCCGCGAGAATGTACCTTGTTGGAATAAAGGACTTAATGGTTCGCGTGGACGCGAAGTACATTAAGGCATGCTCAAAAATCCCGATATTCAACCCAACGCGACCATCAACCGTTGGATCGCCGCGATTCTCTTATTCGACTTTGCGATCGAACACACTCCAGGAATTACTCACGCGCCAGATGGGCTTTCGCGTAGGAAACCCGCGCCAGAAGATCCCGAAGAAGACGATGTTGATGAATGGATCGACCGTGCGTGCGGATTCGCGATCCAGGTGATGAATTGGCAGCGGCAACGGCGATCATCATTATTGGAGACGATCCCGGCTTCCCACTTCAATCCGGAGGCCAAAATCTCGATCACGTGTTCACCGGACGCTGGACCCGTTCCCATGAAAAACCGCGAAATCAGCCTCCGGTCAGGATTTTCATCACCCTAATCGACGACCAAGTCTACGAGATACCAGGAGCGAAAAGGCGGACGCTGCGGACGCGGAAATGGAATTAATCAAGGAATTCCTGGAACGCAAGCAGCGTCCGGACGGGATGAAAGACGAAGAATTCGAACGTTTCGTGCGAAAATCGTGCAGATTCTTCCTCTCGAAGGAGTGCTCTGGAAACGGGATTCTCATCACGAACACAAGCTCGTACTCCTTCCAGAAAAACGTGCGGCGATTTTACAGCAGGTTCACGACGAACTCGGGCACAAGGGATATTTTATTACGCGAAAGCGTCTACTCGACCGGTTCTGGTGGCCGTACATGGACAAAGACCTTAATTGGTACCTGAATACATGTCACGAATGCCAGCTCCGCTTGACGAAGAGAATCAATATCCCGCCCACGGTCGCGATGCCCCTTCCACTTTTCCACAAATTCCACGGCGACACCATGCTCCTACCCAAGTCACACGGGTATCGATATCTCGCAGGGGCGATGCTCGTTAATTTCCTGGCCTGAATGGAGAATGTTGGAAGACGAAAACGCGTACACCCTCGGATGCTTCATTTTGAGGAAGTTTGTGCCGATGGGGAGCGGTGGCAGAAATTGTAACGGACAACGGAGGCGCTTGGATCAAAGCTGTCGAATGGCTTTCCAAACGATACGGCATTCACCACATAAAGATCTCCGGATACAACTCCCGAGCCAACGGAATCGTGGAGAGCGCCATTACGACGTACGCGAGGCCATCTCCAAGGCATGCGAAGGCGATTTGGACCTCTGGACCGAGAATATTCTACATATTCTGGGCGGAGAGTCTCCATCCAAAAATCATCGGATACTCGCCATTACCTCGCGCACGGAGTGGAGCCATTATTCCCATTCGACATAGTCGAAGCAACTTACATGATCAACTTCACGGGGAAAAACTTACCACCGAGGATGATCGCGCTCGCGCCAAGCAGCTGATGAAAAGACCGGAGGAGTTGGCCGAACTAAAAACCAAGATATACGAAGCGCGTGTCCGGAGTATCAGGCAATGGGAAAAAGACAACCAGAAGAAAATCGAGGACTTTGATTTCACACCTGGATCGCTCGTTCTTCTCAGAAATTCTTCTTGAGAACGAGTGGTCGCGAAAAGCGAAGCCGCGATATTCTGGTCCCATGGTCGTGATACGACGGAAGTCGGATAGCTCGTACATCTTGGCCGAATTGGACGGTGCCATGTCCAAAATGCCGGTCGCAGCCTTCAGGCTAATACCATATCAGCCGCGCTCCAGGATTCGCATCCCAGTCACGAAATTCGTGGAAGAAAACCCAAGAGAAAACGGAAAGAAAAGGAACCCGAGTGGGGCGATACCGGGAACAGATGGTTCGAAGGGCAATCAGCGGAACCAGACTCCTAAAAACAAGGCTCACGGGCGCACAACCCGTGAACGGACGAACCATACGTTCCTGGAAACTCGAAGGAAACGGACTTCGATCATTATGCGACATGTATTTGGGCTCTATCATTCAATATATCTATTTTTCGACCTCATCCTATCCTCCTGAATACATGTCGCGTGAACGTAAGCCCGCGCCGACTCCCCTAACTCGAAGAAATAACCCTCCGCTCGCCGAAACCTTATCGAATCGCTCTATCTCTCGCTCTGCCGTTCAGGCCAATAATCCTCTAAATAACGAAACCAGAAACAAGGAAATAGGGATCTTAACCTAGGCCCGTTCACGGGAGACCCGTCAAAATTCATTAAAGAAGATGCCGTAAAGAAATGATTGGCGCAGAAGTTTAGCGCCCAGAAGACCGAAAAACACCGCCACTCCTTATGCAATGATCCTCGGTCACGGATTAACGTCGCGTCGCGTCCTTATTTGCAACCCAAGGCGCCGAAGGCGTTTTTCTCGAAGAACAAATTCACACGCTACTTAAAATCGGACGAAAACACCAAGAAATCGATTATTTCGCGAAAATTTACATTTTGGCCCCCGGAGGCAGGGCGTACAGTACGCGCGAAAAACAAACACGACAACAAGAAAGGTAGCAAATAGGCGGATTTTTGCGCTCCTACTCGACCCAGCCGCCACTGGGGAGTTCGGAGTATTCGACGATAAAAACGAAAATTTTGGGTCCGTAGGCATACGATGCCCTGCCCCGCGCAATCAGTCCATATTCACGTCCGCCCCTGCGCCCGACGTCTCACCCGCGGGATTCCCGACGACGATTCACCCTCCGCGTCCAATTCCCCTCTCCAACTGTCGCCGCCGCCCGCGCCGCCCTCGCTCGTCTCGTTGGGTTTGGTACTGAGCAGGGAGCCCGCTTTCCCGAAGATCGATGTCGAAAGGGAAAGGGAGGACGAAGCCGCCACAGCAGGTGGAGAGCGAGGCGTCTGAAGCGGCGTCGGGACCGATTTGCGAGGCGTGGACGTAGGCCCGGTGACGAGGAGGGAAACAAGCGCCGAGGGTCTCGAGGCGCTGCTGAAGGAGCGCGGCCCCGATGGAACCTCGACGCGTCCATCCTCAAACGAATCGGAGGAGCGGGCGTGGGAGACGACTCGCCCGAGGCGCTGCGCTCGACGTGAGAGGAGGCCCTCGTTCGTCCACCTGGGAAGAAGAAGTCAGCAAAAAAGAAGAGGAAGGAAAAAAAGGGAACGGGCGCCCAAACGTACCTGACCCCGTCCATCGACACATCTCCGCTCTCGTCGCCCTTCCTCACTCGACCTCCGTCTCGCTGTCGTCGGTGCGGTCGTCGCCCTCCTCCCTGAGCATTGGGTTTTGGCGAAATTGAACTTGCCAGACACCGGGCTGGAGTTTACGCTCCCGAAGATCGCGCGCCGAGTCTGGAGACGTCCTCGTCGGTTCCCATGATGCGGAGGTGGTGCATGAAGCGAGCAAGCAAGCGCTCGTCGTCCCAGTCCCCGACCTGCTCGGCGATCTCCAGCATCAGCGTGAGCTGGAGTTCGAGGAACTCAGCGTTGATGTCGGGGAGCGCGCCGTCTGCGAGGGCGGTCATCAGCAAAGCTTTGTGGGACAAAACAAGGGCGGGAAGACTCACCTGTTACCTCCCAATCAAACTCGACGGGAGACGCCTCGCAGGTGACGTTGTCGCGCGGCAGTGCATGCACGCCCCCGTCGGCGCGTCGTCCCCGTAGCGCAAGCGAACGCATCGGACTCCGCGAGCGAACACCGTACGCACCCCTAGAAGAAAGAAAGCCCCGTCAGAAAATAAAAGGAATAAAAAAAACTTACCTTGCCGCGTGTTAAAAAACGAGCGCACGGAAGACTCGCGAGAGTGACTTGGCGCTTCCCAGGTCTTGGAGAAGCGCGGGTGCTTCTCGTCGAAGGGATATGCGTGGGTGACATTTGTTGCCGCCAGTCGATGTCAAGGGCGCGTCGAAGACGAAAAGGTCGTTGGCCTGGTGCCACTCCGCGCTGTCGTAGGTTTCTGCGGCCCCGTCATCTCCACGTTCACCAGCCGCTTCCCCCTCTTCACCTTCACCTTCCTCGTGACGATCCCCGACGCGTCCTCCCCCTCGTCCTCCGACCTTCCCCCGCTCGAGCCAGCGTGCTCCGACTCGCCGTCATCGAATGGACGGGGATTTCTTCTTCGACGAGGAGGCGGGCGGCGTCCATTTTGATTTCCCCTTCCCTTCGCGCTCTGCAAACGGACAAGGAACGTCATCGGAACCGGGGATCGAGCCGCGTTCAAGAACGGCGATCTCAGGCTCGTCTGACATCGCCTTACCCCGTTTGAAGGGATCGACGTGGCGGTGGCGGAGGCGCGGCTTCTTCGCGGACAGGGGCCTTTCTCGACGTTCTGGACGACCCGGCGGGGAACGGCTCTCGAGGGCGCGGTCTTCTTCTCGAATGGGCGCGGAGGCGATACAAGATATAACAGCCGAGGGTGTTCTTGCGCGTCTGAATTTCGCGGAGATCCCCTCGCGCTCCTGGATGTACGACAAGACGCGTTCGGACTGATGCTGGTGTAGGCCGGGGATTTTGTCGCGTACTCCTTCGCGCGCTTCCTCCATCGGAAAATTGGGACCGCTGCCGCTCCATAAACGCGCCTCCTTCGCCGACTCGGACTCCTCGTGCTCGAGAGGGCCGTCTTGTACTCCGCCCACCCGCGTCGTAACCCCATCGAGAGATACCGCTGCCCGTCGAAGGAGGGAAACGTCGCGGGTGTATTGTCTCCAGCGCGGCTGAGGGTCTCCTGCGTCAAGGAAGATGGGATGGTCGGGATCGGAAGGGAGAGGGTCCATCGGCTCGAGGATCCCGTAGCGATATTGAACGGCGGCGTCGATCAGACAGACGGCGTTAAAGAATGCGACAAGGTCGCCCACGGTCTCGCCAAAAGAAAGGAGCCAGTCCCCCGTGCGAGGACAGCGCGAACCCCTCCGTCGCAAAAATCTCCATGGTCTTCCGGAACCCGTGGGGGTCGCGCGCCTCTACCGCCTTGTATGTTTTCCCCGATCTCCTCGGCGTCTTGGACGTGGAACGTATGCATCCGCTCGTACCCGGAGGAGCGCGCGCGGTTGATCTCAATTCAAACGAGTCGTCGATCCGGAGGTTCTCCTCGATTGTGATGGATTCAAGGTCGACGGTACGGGTCCTGTCCCGATGGACGGGAGGAGGTGGAGCGAGAGAATGACGAAAGAAGGGGCGGCCACTCGGACGACGAAGGTCTGGGGCGCGCTCCGCGTGAGCACGCGCGCCTGCGTTTTGGGGACAGGGACAGGCCGCTCCCTAGCCTGCGAAGAAGACTCCCACCGCGTTTGACACCGCGGAGACCCCCTTCGCAGAACGGTTCACCTTCTGGGAGCGGCGCCGCAGGCTCGTCGTCGACATCCATCGCATCGACGGGCCGTTTCTCGACTTTGATGACCTTGGAGGAGAGGGTCTTCAAGAGTCAGCCGGGTCTGGAGGCCGTCGTCGTCAGACCCCGACTCGCTGCCAGAATCGATGTAGGAGACGGACGAACCGCTCGAGTCACGAGCAGAGGCTTTCCTAGAAGTAAAAAGGAGGCGGAGGTCAGCGGAGGAAAAGGAGAAAAAGGAAGAAAAGAAAGAAAACACGCACGAAGAGGAACCTTTCACGAGGAAGGACGACGGCTTGAAGAAACCGAAGTGGAGGCCAAACCCAGCTTAGTACGAGGCCGCAGGCGTGACGCGAGCCAGACATAGAGGACGACGAGGCAAGAAAAGGCGGCGAGCAAAGCCAAGGGTGAGGACGATGAGGAGGGAGAGACGAAGAGAAAAGTCAGTGGAGAGCAATGGTGAAAGAAAAAGGAGGAGGAACGACTCACCGCAGCCGCCGCAGTCGTGAAACCACCGAGAACGACGAAGAAGAGAAGACATAAGGAAAATAAAAAGAAGACCAAAAGAAAGTTTGGTCTTACCGAGTTTGGAACTGATGGACGAAAATATCCGAGCCTGAAACACTTCCCACGACACACGTGTTGGCGCGTTTCCACCCGACGCGTTGTCCAAGGGTGGAGGAGAAAGGAGAGGGAACGGGACGCGTCGACAAGGGAAATCTGTTAAATAACAGCCCCTGTGCGATTTTGATGCGAAAGGCACGTGACCTTCGTCGCCATCAAACGGACGCCAGGCCCGTCCACTGTTTCATCAAGATATTTCGGTTATACAATTCGCCAAAGCAACATATCTACCAAGGAATCTCGATCAACTAGCCGAAGGAATAATACGCGACGGACAGGACGCAGGAATCAGAAGGAAGCCGGACGTACGAGACTTACGATCAGGAGGAATATCAGCAGCCGAGCACCAGCAGTAACCAGGACCGAGGAGCGCTAGGGGTGATCACCAAAAAAAAACACGGAGACGCATGTGCACGATGCGTTCTCACCAAGATTCTTGGAGGGGCGGCCGCCTCTCTAGGAGAAATTATGCGGCACGAAGGATAAACGTACGGAACGGACCCAGGCTCCGTTCCGTCAATTATGGAATAAAGACGAAGAAAACGGGCCGAAAGGACAGAGGACAAGTCATTACACGTGATCGGACGCGGCATACGAACGGGACCAAACAATCGCAAATCAGAAACTGGCCCCCTATTCCGATTGCGTACGCCGTTCGCGAATCCTCCTGAGGGACCTATAGTATGAATGGGGTGTATCAGTCAAACGGCGCGAAAATTAGGAGGAAAACACGGGAGCGGACGCACCATGCGAGAGGAATCTTCAGGTCTCCGACCAATGGATTTCCCTCGAACTCGAGCTCTCGGAGTCGGAAACAGAAGCCTTTTCGCGCCCTTGCTTAATTATGCGAGCCAGGCCACCAATGAACCGATCGGCATCGACCACCTCGCCAAAACGATTATAGGCGGGGTAATCATCGGCGGTCTTCAACAAAGCACGGGTCTCGCGTGCGCCCATGATTAAAGGCAGGAGGACGAGCCGGTCCAGGGGGCAAAGGGAGTCATCACTGCACGGAAACCCGATCGAAAGGCAGATCCGATACATGATCTCGAACATGGCTACTGCCTCGCCAGGAATGCCCCAAGTCGGTGGGCAGGAAATGCTGAAACTGTCCTCGTACTCCGGCTGGAGGGCTTTTCTGCACACCAGGAGAAGCCTCTGGTATCCGAAAAATCAGCCGCGGACCCAGCACCCGAAAAGACACTCACGCAGTGGAGGAGAGCCTGCTGGACCCAATGTTTAATTTCCTCGAGTTCGCCAAGGGAATAAACCCCCTTGCGGCCGATTAGGGAAAATCTTGCGTCACTCCAGCATGGACGAGATAAACCATGGGTCGAAGGCGGAACTCGAAGAATTCGGACCAGGGCTCGTCTGGTGTGAAGCCCAGCGTGTCCAGTGTCTCCGAGGGAGGCACAATTCCTGCAGGATATGGGCATTCCGAGAAATAGCGGACGGAGGGCCATCTGGGCGGCGAATAACGAGTTGAGGCATTTCCGGGACGTATTACCTGAAAAACAAGCCAGCGCGACTTATAACTCTCCGAGGAACGATCACGTGGGCCGAAATTGATGGAAAACTCGCGAACGGGCGAGGCGTACGATAGGCCCTCAGGGACAAATACGCGAAGGTTTTACGTTCCAGCGTAATACAATTTCCAGGCGACGCCTCCAGATCATCCTTTCATCAAAATCCGTCCCGTAACAGCCCCAAGACCTGAACGGGTGCTGCCTCCGATCCAACCTTCTCGACTCCCTCCGGCGATTCGGGCGTGTTAGGACGCGTGGGAAGCCCTTCCAGCGAAATATCGGCAACGCGTATCTTCCCTCTTCACCCAGCTCAGGGTTGTACCGAAGAAGCCCTCCTCCGAACTTCCGACGGCGGAAATGCGTCGCCGAAAGAAGGGCGACCTGGCGAGCTTTGTAGAAGGGGAAAATCCCGTACCACTCCAGTTCGGTCGAGGAAAGCTCGAAATTTGGGAAATCGATGCCCAGATCGAGGTAGCCAGGGTTTCCGATCATGGCCTCCTGCAACGTGCAGAGGTTGTCGAAAAGGATGGTGCGGTCGAGGAGAGATGAATCCTCATGAAAGCCGTATAGGTCGACGAATCTTTCCGCCATCCCAAATAAAGTGGTCCCCTCAGACGGCACGAAAAACGCGGGTTCCTCTCCCTCCGCGTATTTCCCATATGTTATGCTCGCCTTGCCCAGAGCTACCATGTTCTTCAACAATACGCTGACGGCGTCGCGAATGAGCCCCACGGTCGCCTCAGGAGTTTCGGCGACGGGAGCAGCGCGGGTGGTCCGGTGAAGCTGCTGCGCCAGGTGGCGTGAGCGGTGGATCCACAAGATGACCAGCTCTTCCTTTGAAAAGCGTCTGGCGGTGGAGTGACGTCTAGGGCGATGAAGCATGCGCTGGGGAAATGGATGAAGTTTGCACGCTCCTACGCGCGCGAGGTCGCCTTTTATAAAAACCAGACCTATGGGTGACCACGTGGACAATCCGACGATTCGACACGGGCGTGGTACGCGTCCAAATTATGAAGACTTATGCGGAGGTTACCTCCATTATGATGAAACGGCAGCGAATATCGACTCGACCGAACCACGAAACAAGGAAACAAGACATTAGGACATGCAGAAATCATGAACGTATGGGACACCCGTTCGACGGAAACTCGGGATATCTATGAAGAAAAACTATGCCAAGGCGAAGGAGGCAACTATGACGAAGAACAGTGCCTAGTTACACGAAGTACCGCCCGCTCGGGCTTTGCCCGTAGCCCGCCTCTGCTTGCGCAACGGCCTTTTCCAGCCCGCGTCCGATTCCCTGACTGGCTTCGATCTCGTCCTGGAGCAAGGCGTTCTCGCAGGTCCAGGCGTCGTTCAGCTCTAAAATACTGAGGTGGTTAATCCTTTCGCGAGTCCACGAGGGAACGTGAGGGAGAGACGCGATCTCGGCCGACAGAGGGACGTCCGTGCGCGAGGCCGAAGTACGCGTCCTATCCGCGAATGAAAGAGCAGAGGAAATCCGACCCAGGAACGCGTCGCAGCACTCCTGCGAATAACCATACGATGGTTGACCAATCATGTAATGGAAGGTCCGCGCCATGGTCAAGGACCAAATCACCGATGGATCGAGGAATGGCGCTTCAATATTCGATTTGGCATATTCCAGTGCGGCGCTGTAGAGGAACGCCTGGAAGAAATCAGCGTTCGTACGCCGCGCCCGATGTTCACTCACCGCCTTTTCAAGATATGCACCGACGTAGGGGCGGAGGAACTCGGCCCGACCATCAGGAAGATCGTCAGGCACCGTAACTGCCGAAGGAATACATCCGCGGATGAGTTCGCAGAAAGGGCGGAGATGCTCCCGAACGTATTCAACGTGCGCGAATTTGGTGGAAGCCAACTGAAAGGCTTCGATGCGGACCCCGCAATACGAGTCCATCCGCGCTACGACCAATTGGTGAATAGGGACGACTTCAGCGACGGTGCGAGGCGGAGGAAAGAGAAAATATGACATAGGAAATTCGACGCGGGACAAAGGAAATGGCTAGCGAACGCTACAGGACGAGCGGCCCAATTTATACAGTCTCCATGGCCTCGACCTCTCCTTCTTCGATCACGCCCGGCAAACCATACAACGGATTTTCGCTCTTGCGGATGGACGGACGCTGGGCCCGTGTACCTTCATCATCCTTTTCGACTATGCGATCCACCGCGTGCTGGCGAAGGCGTTCGGAATATTGCAACAGAGAGGCGATCTTGCCCCTCAATATCACCCGAAGGAGTTGATTGTCGTCCCCCTCGAACCCGTAAACAGAGTCCGCTCGCATAACGACTTGCAGCCAAGCCACACGCGGCGTCGGGATGCGGTTGGCTTCAGCCAGGTCATGATGGCGAATCACATAGTCGGACAAGCGACCCTACGAACGCGCGAGCGTTAAAGATTGCTTCGAAACAGGAACCCGGAACTCACAGCCATCTCCAAATAATCACGAACGCGCTGCCGCATTACGCGCTTTTCTCCCTTGGTCTTGCTCTCCGGTGACCATGTAAAATCTTCACGGATACGGAGGAAGAACTGGTAGAGAGGTTCGAGGATTTCACGGCTGACTCGCGCCATGAAAGGGTGATGAGCGAAGTCTACCATCTGCCCGACGGTGGGGAAGTCGCAATTGAGGAACTCGTCGCGAACGCGGACACCGGTTTTGGGAGCAGCAGGAGGCATAGGATTCGAAGGGCGAAACTTCAAGGGTTACCCTAAGGACCACGCTCAAGAAGCCTTATATACCGGCGAACGGACGCCACGAACGATCAAAGCTGAACTACCCGGCTACCATATACGGACTTCCTCGCCAATCACATCAGATATCTCTTCCCGATCTGGACGATTCTACGATCGCTGTTCTAAAAATGGACTTACGATCAGGAGCAACGCGCGGACGGAACGTACGAACGTACCAAGGAGAAAAACGACGGCTCACTCTTCCGGGACGAGATCGATCTCGTAGAACAGCTCCCGCAACAGGCCGTTCCGATGGAACTGCGGATATTCTGTGTCCGTATGATCGAGACGGGCGGCGGCCACGGCAGTAGCGCGGAATTCCTGGAGGATGGGCGAACAAATGGAGAGGGCTTGGCGGTCGCGGTCCTCCACGTCGCACAGTCGGCCCAGGAGCACCATGATAATCGACATCATATTCGCAGCACAGCCGGGAACACGGTAATTTTCCAGGCTGATGCCAGGAGCGTCCTGGAGTAGGAGGGGCAACGTCGGCGCGGTATCGACGAGTCCACGATACACGTGCACACGGGACAAGAAACGCTGCCACGGAAATATCAATCAGAAAATTTAAACGAAGAAGATCTATGCACAAGTTATGCCGAACATATGAAATTTACGCACAACGGTGCCCACCAGGCGCAGCGCAAGGAGTCGGAGTTCTTCCTTTTCGGAGGATGGAATGTCAACGAGAGGACCCTGAAGTCCGCCCTCGCCAACGGCGCATCGTTGAAGAAAATACACAGCGGGACGAACTCGAGCCTGAAGAAAGACGTCGATGGAAGTATCAGGTTCCCAGTGCGGATCGGATAATTCCTCCACGGAAAGGAGGAGCTTTCAAGATAATGGCGGTAATTCGCGAGCCACACCCGCGGGGGCATAATTTGCAAAGGACGAAAGGAGGAGACGATCGGGGCGCTGCAGTGGCCCCCATTTATGGACAACGGAAGGAAATCGACCATCAGCTCAGATCAAAACGAATTTCACCCCTTGCGACTGGTCGTGCCCGCCGTCCGCTCCCTTATTTCGCTTGCCCCTCGCCGAAAACGCCTTCCCGGACTCCTTGCGAGGCGATAGACACCGAAAACAATATTATTGGAGGAAGGAGGCAGGAGGAATACTCGAAGGAAAAACACTCGGTCGGATCGAAGCGGAATTCATGCCTTGTGGTCGTTCGTATCCGCCGTACACTCCCTTATTTCGCTTGCCCCTCGCCAGAAACGCCTTCCCAGACTCCTTGCGAGGCGATAGACACCAAACACGGTATAATTGGGCGAAGGACACAGGAGAAATAATCAGAGGAAATCACTCGGAGGCGCTGCTCGAGGGAGGAGTCACCAAGCCGGGCATCGAACCGTACGAAACCTCGCTCAATGCCCTCTCCTCTTCCTTCACAAAGAAATCGTCCGGAGGACCCTGCGTCTCGCCCATCCTCGCCCCAGGACGCGCATACTGCGACGAGTCGCCGTCTTCTTTATCACGCTCTCGACGGCTTGGAGCGTGGCCTTGAACCCCGCCGCCCGTACTGGTCCCCAGCGCGAGGGAATCGGACGACCGCGATGGAATCCCCGGGGGCGCCGCCTCGCACGAGACAGGGGTGCGCGGTGTGTCCCATGAATGGTCCTCGCGTCCCCCTATTCCAATCTCGCGCCAGCGGGCGATAATCTCGTTGTACTTGAAGGTGTCGGCCAACGAGTCATCTGTGGCGATGGGACGGAAGTCAGTCGGCGTCCCCGATACGCGAAATTGGCCGAGATCCAGTGGTTGGCGTCGTAATCGGGGAAATCCAGATGAGCCTCGTTCCCACTCTTCTTCTTCGCGAGGAACGTCGACAGAGCGGCACCGAGCAGGAAGCCTGCTTGCGCATGAGCAACGTGACCGTCTGTGGTCTCTTCAGGACCTTCGCCAATATTCACGACTGGCTTGTCTTCCCCTACGAACCCTACGACGACCAGGAGCACCTGTATGATATGGAACATCCACGCAGCCTCCGAAGGGATCACGGGCGGCTCGTACGAGATGCGGAACTCGTTCTGACGAATCTGCGCTGCGAAGAACTGGCCTATGTCAGTGGACGGACGCAGCTTACGAGGGACGAAACTCACCATATGACGGACGATATCCCGCACACGATAGCGCAGTTCGTCGCGCTGAGGAGTCGTCAGGGACCTCACGGTGTCCGTGGCGTACGCGTCAGGGAAAACGGCCATCATAACCAAGAAAACCTTGAAGCGCAGGTTGGACTGAAGGAAAGCGGGAAGTCCTCCATCGGGAATGAAGAAGCGGTTCGACGGCCACTGCACGTTGGTATCCAGGAAGCGTTGAGTCGCAGAGGCATCCATGGGAGGAGAAGAGGAGAAATATTGGGCGATGAAATCTCGCGGAGGCGCCTTTTATGGATTCGTTGACCGGTACCCGGTCAACAGTAAAGCTTTGTGGGATGTGTGAGGCTGGTGCTTGTGCTACGCCCTGCACACCGCCTCACGGCCCCTTCAACCGAGTCCAGGACGGGAACGTACGAGGTGCCCGTCCATCCAAATCGGGAATCGAAGTTACCAAATCCGGTTTCTCATCAAACGCACGCAGCTTATGCTCCCCATCCGACCCTTGGCATCGCACGTACCACCCGTCCGACCATGGTGTGAGCACCACTGAACGCCCTCACCGTCCGAATTCCCTTTCCACGAGTTCGTACCCCGCATACGAGCGCGGCGCCGCGTGCTACGTCCCACGAGAATGGTACGGTCCATCCAATGGCGGGCATCCTGGCCTTGGTATCCACCTCCCACGCCCGGGAAGTCATCAACACTCGAACGCAAGCCTCGTCCGATCCAGTTTCCACTCACTTAAACCACTCGAAACCCATTCAGATGCATCCTAACGTGTCTTCCGACCAATAGCTGACCTTTTATGGCCCAGGAATCCGCTCTGCCATGGAACGGGTCCTGCGTCCGTACCGAATTGCGTCGTACGTTCCGTCCGTTCGCGGAAACGAACCCCAAAATCCGAATGTAAGCCTCGCCCGTGGCCCCAAATACTGAACGCACACCACGTACGTTCCTGTGCAAGCACCCTCAAACGTGAAAGGGATGGAACCGAACGAGTGGGCATCAAGGGGACGGTCGAGAGGCGAAAAGGTATAAAAGGATAGCAGAAAAGGGTGTTGTAGTCAGTCAATTTTCGGAGCTTAGTTCTCCCCCACCTGTACCCCCACCTGTGCAACTAAAGCCTCGCTCACACCGAGTTGACCACATCCTCACTTGCCTCTAGCAGGGCATTTCACTCTCACACCTCCTTTCGCAAGGTCCCAACTCATCGGACCCCAAGTCATATCACCGGGCTTCCCCGTAATAGGATCACCAACTTCGCGAGCTACACGCTTTGTAGAAGTCGGCCTGGGCGAAGCCATATTGGTTTAAATCGTCGTCTGCCACCCAGCGTCACGACCGGACGTCCCACACGTTCGACTGACCAGCACCAGCCGGCGTCGCTGTCACTTGCTTTATAACCGTAAAACGTTGTATTAAGCCTTCCACCTTCGTTGGGAACATCGGGGAAACACGAGGGAAGGATTGCAGCATAGGCATCGGATTTTACAGGAAACAACGCGTCGTTCGCTCGAGCTTGTGACCTAGGACAGGTAACTATCACCCCCACACCCGTTTATAGCTAACAGCAGGTACCCCCAACACGAAACCACGGAACGGACGCCTCGTGCGATCCCGTGCAACACTCTCATTCGGACAACGCACACGTCCCAATCCTACATCCCCACTATCCTCCAACGTTAATTAACCCCTAGAGGCCGAACGGGCTGTCTATTTGATAAAACATATTCTCATAGCGGCACCGCGGTCCTTATCACATCGTGCACACTTTTTTCTTTTTGATTTTGTTGTTTTGAAATGAGTCAAATTCGGTTGTTCTTCAAACCAATGTGTGAAGCAGCAAGAGGCCCCCAGACCATGGAAGCAATGGAAGCGGCCTTCAATGGTGAAGACCTTTAAGAACCGGCCTGCTGTGGAAGCAGTGGAAGCGGCCTTTTGAAGGTGTCAAGACCCAGACTATGGAAGCAATGGAAGCAGACTTCAATGGTGAAGACCTTCAAGAACCGGCCTGCTGTGGAAGCAGTGGAAGCGGCCTTTCGAAGGTGTCAAGACCCACAGACCATGGAAACGGTGGAAGCCACACTGGCGAAGTTGATTGCATGTCACGTGGTGGAACCATCTCACGTAATTGCCACTCTCCTTTGTTTCCACCGTCTGCCAAATTTCCGAGGTGAGTCTCTGTCCTGCAGAGATTCGTCTCAACTAATCATCCTTTCTCTAGATTCAATGGCCAAAGTCAAAAAACATCTCATCAACCTGAGGCCTGCCGCGCCCGACGCGCCTGCATCCACCCGAACAACGCGTTCAACAACTGGCGCCGCCCGTTCTACGCGTGCCTCGACCGCCAAAAATTCCACTGCATCCAAGGCAGCCAAAGGCCGCACGGCAGCAGCTCCCCAAGCAAAACGCGTGAGCAAGCGCGGCAAAAAAGCCAAGGTTGAAGAGCCAGAGGAGAAATCTGAGAAGGCAGATTCTGAGGAGGAGGATGCTGGGGAGGAGGACGAAAAGGATGAAAAGAGCCAGGAGGATGACGACTTGGAGAACGCGGAATCCACGAAGGAGGATGACGCGGAGAAGCGCGACTCTGAGACGGAGGATGAGGAGGAGGAGGACGACTCCGAGAAGGATGGGGAGAAGGATGAGGAGGAGGACTCTGATAAGGAGGGCGAGGAGAAGGATGAGCTAGGTATGTTTTATTATCTCTTTTTCCTTCTTTGATATTTCTAACTAGTAACATACAGAGGAGCAGTCTCCAACGTCCCGTAAGCCCTCCACGCCCGACGACTCCCGCAAGTCAGCCACGCCGGACGACTCCCGCAAGTCTGCCACCCCTGAGGCTCCTCCCGCCAAATCTCCTGCGCCAGAGAACCCTCCCGACACATCCTCCGCGCTGGAGGATCCTCCCCACAAGTCGCCCGCGCCTGAGGCTCCTCCCGCCAAATCTCCTGCGCTAGAGAATCCTCCCGACACATCCTCCACGCCGGAGGATCCTCCCCACAAGTCGCCCGCACCTGAGGCTCCTCCCGCCAAATCTCCTGCGCCAGAGAATCCTCCCGACACATCCTCCGCGCCGGAGGATCCTCCCCACAAGTCGCCCGCGCCTGAGGATCCCCACAAATCCCCTGCGCCCGAGGAGCCTCCCCACAAGTCCCTCGTGCCCAAGGCTCCTCCCCCCAAGTCCCCGCACTACCGCTTCCACCGTCTCCACCTGTCCAAAACAGGCTGCCCACTCCACCGCTTCCACCAGCATCCCCTTCTCCCTCCCGTTCCCCATCCCCAGTGCCAGGGCCTTCCTCCCTAGCCATAGGGGCTGATGCGGGGACTCACCGCGAGCGCCATCCAGACAATTTACCACAGCCCCCCGCCAAGGACAAGGGAAAGGGAAAGGCGGTCGACAATACCCTCTCGCTCGCGAGAAAGGAGAAGAAAGCGGCGAGGGCAGCTATGCATACAGATGTGGACAAGTGGCACAATGAGGTGGATGAGAAGGTGAAGGAACTTGTGGCCAAACACCACCTTCACAGGAGGAGGTGCGGAGCCACATGTTCTCCGCTAGCAGGCTGAAGCCCCAGAGGGGGTATCATGAGTTTGCCAAGGTCTGGCGACGGGCGTGTGAGGCTG